>JAECUM010037170.1:0-22500 GCA_016617855.1 Megalonaias nervosa
ATATATATATATTCACACACACGTTTAAAATAGTATGCCATTATGTAAACTGTTCTTATGATCATCAGAGTTCATCAGACTTATAGATAATATTACTACTACTACTACTAATAAAACTAATAATAATAATAATAATAATAATAATAATAATAATAATAATAATAATAATAACAACTACAACAAAAATGGAAGCCTGATAAAGATCAAGTCTACCAATGGACGTGCATCGTTGTTCTAAATATAATTAGCAGTGTTGATGTCATTTCAGTCCGAGCTGTCTCGTGCAGCATTTAAATGATACACATTCTCTTAGAAATACAATTAAAAAATGTATGCGAAATGCATTAGACGTTCTATTATATCAATAAAAAATTTCATCATAGAATGGAGTGAATGATCGAACTCAAATTGCTGTCATATCATCATAACCTGGATGCTACCGGTCCTTTCCAAGTCACTGTTGTGACAGGTCAAAGTTACCGTATTTCGTTTCCCTCTCTCTCCCTCTCTCTCTCTCTCTCTCTCTCTCTCTCTCTCTCTCTCTCTCTCTCTCTCTCTCTCTCTCTCCAACCTCTTCGGGTCATCATCCGTAATTTTTGCAGTCTGTACTCCTTTCCACCGTATAACACAGGTATGGAGCTATTTTTTCCCTTTGCACCTTTTCGAGACTCGCTCTTTCTATGCGGCCTAATCTCTCTCTGGTTCCGGGTCTCTCAGTTTCTTCCAGGCCCCGTCACTTGTACGATTTATTTAAAGATGAAAATTACTGGTTAATTTCTTTAGAATCCCTCATATTTCCGCTTCGGCAGAAAAACTTAGAAGGGTAATTACTGAAAAGATTGAATTTTGTCTGAGAAAAACACCCCCTCGTTTAGTTTAGCCAATCAGGATTAACTTTTTCTAACCGCCAACATTTTCACACTCCCATTGAAGTCAGAATAATTCTCTCTAGTCCGCTTTTATTTAATAAATATTCCTGGACAATTTCATTTTATGACACCTATTTCCGATTGCCCAAGATTGTTTCTGGCTTGAATCAACGTTTTTGTTTTCCGCTACTTGACCTTACGTTAACATTTTCTCTTCTATTTGTCTGACCGTTATTCGAACGGATTCTAATTAAAATTCAATCATGCCCCCCAAAAAGAGAGGTTAACCATCGCAAGCAACCAGTTTATTGCGAACCTAGTCCATAAGTCAATTTTAGTGGCCACGTGTCACGCTAACCACAACAAAATGTGCTGCGATAAAGCCTCTACAACGTTATGCAAACATTCCACATGGGTACATGTATAAAACTATCAAAGTTGGATAACACTCAATAAATTGTTTTTATCGTTGCATCCTATTAGCATGCACTAGGTGGATAAACATTGTTTGCTTAGCGAGACATGACTGTAAATTATGAAATCATAGCTAGTAAGATTTTCGAAATGTGGATTGTTCAAAATTAATCGTATTTTCTGTCAGCATGTTACTAAATATTTTTCCTACTTGACTGCAACCGTGTAGTTCATCTTTTATTTAATTACATTCCTTTTATATGTGTACATTATTTGAAGTTGTAAGTTTGGTTCCACAAACAAACCTGTATTGTATAGCTCTTTACACTCTTACAAACTAGGCAATTTCTGGTGAATTCTTTTCGTCATAGGTAAAGAAACAAGGGGACAACAAGTATGTTTGATTGACATAGTGCAACTAAAGAAACGCCCAACTATTTAACAAAGCCTTTCATGTAAATATACCACAGGTACGTACGGATCAGCTCCCTGTTCCTAATGTCGCAAAGGAATATCCTGATATAATACAGTCTGCAAAAGAAGACTGCCTTAATCTTTTATATACATCACCAATTCACATTTATTCTGCTATTTTGCAATGGATATAGTGCTCTATATATATATATTTATAATTTCCGATGCAGGCCTCTCATTTGAATGTCCATACCTTGGCACGAAGCTAAAGTATCGTAAAATACAAAACAAAACTATTTAATGCAGTTGCAACTAAACTGACCATAAAAATTCGAATGTTGATGTGACTAAAATCGTCATCACCTAAAAAGATGTCACTATTATCCAGAAGAAGTACAGGGTCCTTAAAGTTCAGATAATCCATTGTTTTTAAATCTGATCGTATCAAAGAATTTATTAACGTTTTTCTTGGGTTGTAACAGTATGTAAAATGAATGCCCCCACCAATATTATACAATTTACATTGGCAGACTTAAGTACAATTATTACGTAAACACGGAAATAATAACGTCTCTGGAACTTTAATCATTTGCAGCCATCTAAGTTATCACGTCACGGTAATTCTTAATATGTGTATTCTCTCTCTCTCTCTCTCTCTCTCTCTCTCTCTCTCTCTCTCTCTCTCTCTCTCTCTCTCAAAATAATCACCCAGTCTTTATACAAAATGGATGCACATCATGAACGATACATTTTACTCATAAAACAGACACAAACGAACGACTGTGAATATAGCTCTTCGTTTCTGTAACATCCTTGTTCTTATGTGCACGCGTTTAATCAAAATATAGCTTCACTGCGATAAAACTTTTTGTTGACAACAGAAACTACGACAGCAGACACCAATGTTAGTTAAGCAAAACACCATTACATGTAATCTTGTGACAAACATGAGTACACGTTGTTCCAGCCTTGATAATGGCCATTACGGTTCAAACGAGAAAAAACGAAGGCGTTGACAGAGCCCGACCGACATTTCACCCTACAACATTATGACTTTTTAACTACTTCCGTTGAACTGGTGTATAAAATATCGAGTTCGGGCCAGATATCTCCTGGACAGTATCACAGATGAACCTGACTGCTCCACCTCGTCTTTCAAGGTGAGCTTGACAAACCACTGCCTACTTTCAAACAAAATATGGAAAAGGAGGATTTCATCTAAATGTATTATTATTATTTGTTACGTGTAGGCTCGTACAATAATAAAAGAGAAAAGAGTGAAGTCAACAAGATTTGTATATTTTAACAAAATAATTTATTTCCATAGAAAACAATGTAAAAATTGGAAAATAGGACTTACGGTTTGTGAATATAATCCAAAATTTAATCCTAAGAATGAAAAATACAAGTCCTATCACTAAATAGTTCTATTAGAATCCAGGTTCTAATCTCGACGACGTTCCAATATGGAGGCGATGACGTCAGATGTGGTCCTTGTACAAATAGCAACAATTCCTCAATTGAATCACAGTTGATGTTTCCGAATAATTCCAGAATAAATTTCCACTGAATTTCTTTCTCCCAGAATTTTATAAAACAGTACACTCGTTTGATTTTCTAGAGAATAAATTAGTAAATTCCAAAAACAAATGAACTTCAAAAACAATCTGGTTTCAACAATAAAATCCTATCCAGCCTTCAAGGTTTCAAAAATACAACTGACTGAAAAGCCCTCAGAAAGGATATTATATCAAACCAAATTATCATCCCGTTCTCACGAGATAAATCACGTGGTCTCTTAACACTTGAACAACGCAATAGGAAAAATGTAATTTGTCACGTAGCAAGAACCCCTATCTACTCTCACTCTGAAATAAATTTAATAAATAAAACATTGTTTATTCAGACAAGACTAAATGATGTTTTCGCGTAGCGCTTACACTACCGCGGACCAAGGTGAACTAAAAATATTACTAATGTAACACCTTTTACGTCTTAGATTTACAACATTACTGAAAGGAAATATCGAATCCCATGAAAATAATCATTACAATAAAATGTAATGAAATAAAAATAAAATAAAAAAGAATTTTAAAACTAACACACAAGCAATTTAATTACATATACGTAACATATTATTATTATTATTATTATTATTATTATTATTATTATTATTATTATTATTGCACATCGTCTGCACCAATTGGCTAACAGTCCATTTTCTACAAGTTTGTCAGAATCGATCCAAAAAAATCACCAATCAATGTATAGATTTACCAACTCAAAGGTCGAAATTCACCAAAGATGATCAATTCATTACCATTAAATTATCTCCACAAAGAATACGTTGCATCGCCAAAATATTATTGTTGTGTACTTCACTTTAAAACGCCTTTTCTTATCAAGCTCAGAGGAAAACTTTTCATTATGATGCATCTTATTTATCTTTTGTCCTTTAAGTTTGTCCGCTTCTTTGTGTGCCTCGAACATTTACCTCTCTTTTCATGCAATAACTAACGTTTGTGTTTTTTTCTACTTTAACATAGAAGCTGTGACACCATGAACCCGCTGTACTGTATTCCGTATCTCGCCCTTGTGGCAAGCACTTGTGCTGACAGAAGTGAGAGTTCTTGGCATCTTCTTGCATAACTGTTTTGTATACAAGTTTTTATTTGTTCCATATTTCTTCTCTTTTCTTTCTTTTCTTTAACTTTCTTTGTTATGTACTGGGGAGATGGGGTTATAATCAGGTTTATCTTCATTTTCCTTTTCCCCCACAGAAATTATTTATACAGTTTTTATCGTACATTTCCACTGCGTATTATCATCGCAAGCTATAAAAAAAAAAAAAAAAAAAAAAAAAACAAGCTTCGGTATGACTGTATGACAGTTCTCTCAGAATAAGTCACTCATCTTTTATATATTATATTACTGAGCAAAAAACAGATGATATTTTATTCCTATGGTACTACTAGTTTTGAATCTTTTGAAAAGACTTCGCTTATTATATTCCAGAGGTTATGAAAAATAAATTCATATTTCATGGACACACTACATTGATATATACAGGCACTGTAAAAGGCAAAATGGAGCTGGAAAGACCGAAACAAGAATGAAAGACTGTGCCGTCTAATTTAAACAGACTCCCGCACTGCGCGCTGAGATCTAGGCAGAGGTATGATAAATCTGACTTAACGGGACTAAGACAGAGGTCCATGATAGAAGGCAATCTTTTCCAGAAATTAAATCTTTCTTTAAAAATGGGGATACTGATGTAAAAGAAATTTAGATTAGGAAATGAGAATAGAAAATTAGATAAACAAAGCATAATATTATGAACAAAATATGCAAAAGACAATAAAGATAAGCCAAATTTTCAGAAGAGTGTTAAATGTGTGAGGCTGGGTGGACAGAGTTATAAGGACATCCTGTCTAAGGGTTTGGTCAATTTGTCCTCATTCTCGCAATTAGAATTGATAATAAACTGATTGCTTATTTGTAACGAGCTTTTAACTTAATAACAGCAAAATATACGGAACATCTTCTTTAAAAGTATTAACTAGAAATGTGTCGATATTTTATTTAATATCCCCAGCAAAAGTGAACAGAATTAAAGTAGAAAATTGTTAAGTCTAGACCACGATGACTACATAAAAGGTTTGCAAATTAAAAGAAATGTGTTTATTAATCCACTCACTGTGTTTGAATAAATTCTTGAAAGAAATAAAAACAATATGGAAATATCATATGACAATGCAAGAAACAATTGTTATGTAACCGAAACATTACAGTCATGTAAGATAAGAAAACGTCCTGCGACCTTGCAAATTTAAAAAAAAAAAAAAAAAATATTTTCATTATAGATCAATTAATATCGAATAAAGCTAAATGTTTAAATTAGATATATATCTATATCCATGTCCATCAGTGGCAGATCCCCAGGCTTCCTAATAATTCTCCTCCGACATTGGTCAATGGGACGAAACCCAAAACCCATCTGATGTATGTCCTCTTGGCTTTACTTAATGCATACAATGTGGCCAGAAAAAAAAATGTACGAAAATGTAACTGTATGTCTGACCTTTGGCCTCCTACACGGGGCCTTTGGGTAGGGCCCAAAAATATACCCACGGTTGCAGATGAAAATAACTTAGGCAACCCATGTACAAGTTTCGTGAATGTCCTTTCAGCGATTTATGATGAAATATAGTTAGACGGACGGGTAGACATACAGACGCTAACGCTTTATACGCCATTAAGCCGTGTGGAAGTCTTATGCACGAAAATCCCAAAATCTTTTTCAGTTAGGCACCAATTAGTATGAACATATTTCAACCGTCCTACCAAGAAAACAGTTGGTAAGTAATGGCAGAAGAATTGTAAGATAAGAGAGATATACTGCTACAAAAGTAAAATGTTGGTTCTCTTTCCTTTATTAACATATTTAATTGCTTTAAATCAGGGTAGATATTAAATTACCAATAGAGATGTATATAGAATCGTCATCGATACAAAATAAAACTTTTCCCGACCTCTTAATGTTCATCCATAGCCGTGTATCAAATAAAAATCCAACACGATGTGTTTTCTGTAGATTTAGAGATACATGGATTGCCTATATTAGCATATTGGTTGAACCGAGTCCTTCCAAGTTAAAAGAAGTTCATCGACAGGGCGGATGGGATTGCTGCTACGAAATAGTGCATTTCTATGGCTGTTTAAAATTTTCATGTACTTAATATGAAAAATAAAGTCAAAATATTTCCGTAGTATTCTAGATTTCGCTGTTATATGATTCCAGGAGCATAGTTGATTTTGTATTGATCCCTGTAATTCATACGTTTAGCATGTACGTCATTCCTGATATACACCTATTGAACGTTGGTGTATTTTCATTCGGTGAGATGCCTTTCTGGGTACTTATAGTAGTAAACTAAAAGGCGGATCCTAAACCAAACCGAAAATTCTCCTATAAAACTTTCTATTTTATAATCTTTTTAAGGAGTCATTTTCAGCTCAAAATAAGACTAAAAATATTTTATGTCACATAATTTTTTTTCAGTAAACTAAGAGGCGGGGGAATCCTCAACCAAGTGCGGATTCTAGACCAGAGACACCCACCCCATCAAAATAAATATATTCTGACATTTTTTTCACCACCTCTTCTCTTAGTAAACTAAGAGGCGGATCCTGAACCAAACCTATTTTGTAATTTTATTAAGGAGTAATTTTTAACTTAAAATACGAATAAAAGAGTGGAGAAGAGTATCCTAAACCAAAAGTTATAAAAAGTTATATCTCTAATCAAAAAATATACTACAAAATATCAAAAATAATCAGTAGCATCGTAAGCGGTTACCCGTCACTGGCCCCTTCATTGCCTGTGGTTCCTTTGGGGGTCCTTTTGCATGATGATGTCTTTCTTATGACCACCCCACAAAGTTTTCTTTTTGGCAACATTCTTTCTGAATGTTTCTTTATGGGGTACCCTTCAAATGAGGTAGAGAGCTCACACATGCTACTGGTTATTTTAGGAGGCTCCTTGCATAGACACATCCCCCAGCGAATCATTAAACGAAACGAAACTTTAGAGATTCAGAGGACTGTCTTGGCATTGCGGTTTCATATAACCCCCACCAAATTAAACCCCCGGGGTAAGTGCAAAACGCACTCACCACGTTGTTCAACGTGATGAGGGTTACATGAAACCTTGGGGCGGTGCCCCCATCTTTTAAAAAATTTTTGGTAGCCCAGGACCATACCCACCGACATATGCCAGTGATGGGAATCGAACCACAGATCTTCAGTACGAGAATCCAATATTCCTGCACTGAGCTATGAGATTCGATTACATGTATATATTCGAGAAATTACTATATACGTACCAGTTATACATATATGTATGTATGTATGTATGTATGTATGTATGTGTGTTTGTGTGTGTGTGTGTGTGTTTGTGTGTGTTTAATCTCAAAATCTAAAATATATTGTACAGAAAAACGAAGCGGCTGTGTATTTATACAGAAAAAACGACAGGGCTGTTTACATTATAGACAGAGGCATTTTCATGGTCACTGTCATCCTTTACGTGGTCTGAAAATCAATAGGTGGGTTTTTACCAAGCCTGTAAAGATTCATGAAATTCTATTTTAGAAACGGACAGACAGACTAATACACCTGGAAATCACTTAACAGACAAAACGAACTCACTAAATAAACCCGGAAATCACCAGCAACGCTTTATTACAGATAGTCTGAAAATCAATACCGACATAAAGTGCATTCATATTAATCTATGTTCGACAATCCAGATACGATTTTTAAACAAGCTGGAACGGTATTATCTCCCTTCTATAATGACCACGTGCTAAAGTATTAATTCCGTCTTTACAATATCTTTTATCATCAAAATTACTTGGTCCACGTTTAATAATCGTATCAGTTTCAAGTTTGTAATGATTTGATCTAATGACATTTGTCTTAATGAAACTGACATTATTATTTAGAGCGGTTTTAAAATCATTAAAATTCATCATCTTTTTCATATATCCTCGAGGAATACCTTTTGCCTTTTTTGTAAGTTTATTGTCATCTAATATGACAGCATACATCTTACTCCTTAATCCAACAAACTCTCTCACCGGCACAAACATAAATTCGTCCTTAAATTTACCAATAACTTTTTTATTCGTATTATTATTAAATCCACTGCTAGTCGGATAATCAGATAAATCAAAGAAGTCACAGTGTTTATAAATATCCTCATAGACATCTTCACATTTTATATTATAAACTAGCGAATCTGTATCAGTAAATAGCAATTCCGAATCTGGCCACTGCTTTTTGGTAAACTTATAGTGAAAGTCGTACATTAACCACTTTGATATATCAAGTACAGCTGCACCAACATATATTGGTTCATTCAACTTTAAATTTGTCTTTCGTCGTTGTATTGCAGCAAGATTTTCATTAAATATTTTCATGCTGACAAAACCGTCATCGTTAACTAATTTATTTCTACGATTCATATCATTAACAATTTCAATATTAGCTCGTTTTCTAATGTTTTCCATTGTCTTTCCAAAAACTGAGTTATTCATTAACTTAAAAAAGTTTTTCTCAAAGTCGGTCTTAGCCACAGCATGATGTTTGGTATTTAAGTCAATATAATTTGACATCCACCTAGACTGATTAAATTTTAGCACACGATGGACTTTTCTCAGAATTAGTCCAGCATCTACTGCTTGTTTTAAATTTTTGTAATTTATCACGTAATTTCTTTTATTTAATAAATTTGGAACTAACTTATTAACAATCGAATTTTTTGCTGTTGTCATGGCTCGTTGTTCAGGTGATAGTAAACTGTAATCTATCATCATCGATTCTGCACAAAATGGGTAGTCGTTATGTAGATCATGTAACGAGCTAGGGTAATCTAGATCGACTTCAACAAAATAACTGACATCGGAAAAATTATTATTAATTTTTCTGGGTAAATCTTTTTCAGTTTCTTTAAGAAATTGATCTGGAGTTATCCAATGAAACCCACCGCAGGGCATTGGCTCTGACATTGCATACCCATACAAATTGACACAATCTAGATAAATAATATAACTTGACGGGAGATTTTTATCATAATTTTTTAGATATTTATTATTAGCTACTGCATATTTTTTTGTTATAACACTAATTCCGCCTCTGATACCTTTTTCAATAAAATTAAACATATCGACATCTGTTAAGAGATCCAGTTCTATTTTGCTTGTTTTTAGTAGAGCGTCCCATGACAGCCCGGGAGCAGAATAATACCAACAAGGGTCTAGTCCATAATTGCTGTAGCTTACTCGATGAAAACTTTCAAAAACATCTGCTAGTAATAAAACATCTGTTTTTAAATATAAATCATGATAATCACCAAATGTTCTGCAGTTAAATTTATTCCAAATATTTTGTGCATATTTATACTCGTCGTCTGTAATATCTTCATTTTTGAGCTGTAAGTAAAATTTTTCTTTGCTAGGCAGAGAAGTTTCATCAAATCTGCTCCAGTCGTCGAGATACTCATATGGAAAGATGCCTTTTTTTTTGTCAGATCGATATAGTTTTCACCAAAGCAATTTCGCAGATTATTAAAAGTGCTACAACCTTTTACGAGCTCATCTAATGATGCTGCCATCAATTGCAGACTGTCAATAAAACGTAATTTACCAAGAGTAACTGATATATACTTTTCAAAATTATTTGGTATACATTTTATCTTATTATTTAGTTTTAGTTTAGATTTAATTTCCTCGTTGCCAAAAGCTTCTACAATGATATGACTATCATAGCCGCAAAAGATATGTAAAACGACAGGTATAAAATCTGGCGCATGAAATTTTAAATTACAATTATTATGAGCCGCTCCACGATACTGACCAGTTAAATGACAATGATCACGAACTTTATCACGGACTCCGTTTGAGTCTACCAATAACTTCTCGCAAATATGACAATTAACTGCTTTATTAAATTCAAGTTGTTGTTTAGACGTTATTTTTATTGGAGCTGTCTTAAATAATTTGGTAGAAATTTTAATAACATCATCTATAAGATTTTTTAGCAACCATACCGCCGGACTTTCAGATTCATTATCTTTACCTCTATATAACTCGAAATCCGCATAAATAACGAAAGGTATATTTAGCTTATGATTGTAATTTTTAAGTTTTAAGACATTTTCTTTTTCGCCGGGCATTGTTATTCTTTGAACGATGATACAGTATTTAATATGTTCCTGTAGTTTCTCATTCTTAGAAAAACCCTGCAAACATTTGTAACAGAAATATTTCTTCTTTTTATTTTTATTATACTGTCCGCCAATTAAGCCGTTAAAGTTTTTTATCCAAACGTAATGTCCTCGATAAAATAATAAATTTATTGTCTTTTGTGTAGCAGTCTCTGAAATATATTTTGGGTAAACATTTTCTTTATCGTCTAGTCCGAAAACATTTACTGAGATATTGTTTTGTTTTTCAGACTTCGGTATCTGATTTTCTGCCACTGGAAAAGTTATTCCGTTAAAATCTAGTTCGTCTTTGTATGGCAAATACTTTTCAATTCTATCACTGTGGTCACTCTGTGGATGTCTCTCCGACAAAATTGCCCAACGAAAACACTGATCGTGGTTGTTTTTAACATTTATACAGCATTTTTTGTTTTTAATTTTTTTTAGGGAGATCAACGTAAGAACTACCTCGCAGTATGTTATATTTTGCTGTGTGAAATAAAACTTCCTTTATCATTTCAAATTTCCAACCTGACCCAGATAAAGTAAATTCCTCCAATTTTTTATTTATTTCTTGGTGTATTTCAGCGGCGACTGTGGCAATATTTGTTCCAGTTAATATTTTTCGTGATTTAGCTGTTAGATATGGTTCGGAAATTTCGCTGTCGAAACTTGTATTTTCAAAAATTATATCAAGTATATATTTTTCGACTACATGTAATTTTGATAAAATCGTATGATATTGTACTATGAGTTTGATACTTTTGTGAGCTGCAAAGTTCTTGAGCTGTAACAGGTTGTAAAAGATGATATAAATTTGTAAAGTTAAAATTTGCTAAAACATTTTGATTATCAAATTTGTAACTGTTGTCGTAACCGGAAAATGCACTAGCAATTTTTTCTGCTTTGATAATGCTCTTTTTAGCAATATCACGCAATTTTAACATTGTATTGTATATAGTATTTTTATATTCAATTACATGTAATCGAAAAAATCAATTAGAGATATAAAATCTTTATAGTATAATGACATAAATTTTGAGATATATGAGACTGACAACAGAAGAGCAAGAAACTTATCATGTTCATCCAAAGTACAACTTATATGCTGTAAATGCACTTGGTTCGGTTATTAACATAAATCTAAAAAATCTATTGGTAGACCAACACCAGCTGGAATGATAATTTCAGTAAAAGGAGATGATACAGATATCACCGAAATGTTCAGAAAAGATTTTGTTTATACTTTATTCTGCGATGATATTCCAGAAGGACAACGAGTATATAGAGTAAATGGCTCGATTAGCGATGATAATATTGAAAATTTAGCTTTACAAGATGAGTATCAGCCTCGTCTAGTATTTGATTTATATGAAGCTAACGATTGCGGAATTATCCGGCATAGAAAAACAAAAAAATATTATTGGTTTTATGCAAAACAGCGGCTATTTGAATATAAAGGTACCTAAAACTAAAACTGACCAGGTTCGTTATCTATCGCATAGGTTTGTTTATGAAACTTTTAACGGTGTTATTTCAAGTAATTTAGTTATCGATCATATTAATAAAATTAAGACCGATAATCGTTTAGAAAACACCCGACGTGGAGCTAATTATGATGGATCTAATTTTAAAGATCCAAAATTAATTATTGCAGTAAATATTGAGACTGGAGAAGAAATGAAATTTAGATCAATAACAGCTGCCGCAAAATATCATAAAATTGATCCTCGTGCAGTAAAATTTGTAGCTGAAGGTAAAACTAAATCAACAGCATCAAAGTCAACATTTGATAGATTTAGTTTCAGATATGACGATTAATTATATTTCGTAATTCTGTCTTAGTAAGACAGCTATGAGCAAACATCAAAACATCGTCGCGATCAAATTTTAATGTTATAAAAGCACTGTCATTAAGTTTATTTTTTTCTGCTGCTGTTAGTAATATTCTATCATTTTCGCCAGGCATTACAATAACGTCGACAGAATATGCACTATAACCCGACAGACATTTTCGAACTGCTTCGGCTAGTTCCTTGTAATTTAATATATTAACTTTTTGATGATATTTTACATCAGGAGATTTCGTTACGCTGGACATTATTATTATAAATTAGATAAAAGTATATTATAATATGAACTTGATGAAAAGACTTGCTGAAATATATTCGGAAGATCATATCTCTAACGATAAAGTCGCCAACAATACAATCACTAACGACAATTTAATCTCTACCGATATAGACAAATTTTCTAGCTATAGCGAAGTTGATATTTTGTACAACAACGAATCCGACGATGATGAAGTAGTTACTGTCGTTGACAGAAAAAATTACAGCAGACCAACAACTGGACGATATAATGTTAAGTATCACATTGCTAAAAAAAATAATAAAATTTAATTTTACTGTTGCCAAACAACAAATATTTTGGCAGCTTATCAAACCGTTTTTAAATCTAAAAATAATTGGCCAGCAAAGGAGCATAAAATACGATTTTATTTTTGCTAAAGTATTCAATTTGATGCCAGTTGATAATGAAAGAAAATTACATTTAATTTCGTTATGTAAAACTATCAAATGTAAATCTGTCAAACGTAAGTACGAACAAATTTATAATAACATTATTGGATCGACTTAGTTGGTATCCAGCTATTAAATTTATCGCTGTATCCTCTCCACTTAACTAAACTTTTGTCGCCGCGTTTTCGGATAACTTTTTCAATAACAAATATGTCTTGAGAAGTTTTCTGAAGTTCCTGCTCGTAAAACTGCCAGTTATCGGTTCACCTAATAAATCTTTTAACGCGTATGTTACGGGTATTGTTAAAAGTACTTTATCAACAACAAATACTTCTTCGCTTCAGTTTGGAGTAAATCCTTTTTCAAACGTTTCTTTCGTCAAAGAAATTCTAACTTTATCACCAACTTTGAATTAATGTCTGCGGTACATTTTTCATTTGCTAATATTGGATTTTTGATTGCGTCGTTTGGCGACAGTTTAGTGGTTTGGTGTTTCGTGTTATTATATTCGTCAACAATGTTTTGTAACTTGTCAATATATTTATTGATATTTTTAGCTGTCAAATATTTGTGTATTTTTTCGTTTAGTGTGCGATTAAATCGCTCGACGACGCGCTTTTACCTTCGTTTCCTGTAACATATTTTTTGATATTATTTTGTTCCAAAAAACTGCTCGAACTTTTTATTGAAAAATTCTGTTCCGTGATCGGTCCAGATTCTATTTGGTGTTCTTTCTGTAGTTGTTATTATTTGTTCTAGCGCATCTGTTATTGACGTTCCTGTCTTGTCTGAAACTGGAACACTAAAAGCATATTTGCTAAAAACATCTACAACATTAAACAAGTATTTCTTTGGAGAACCGTCAGCTCCAAAGTTAAATTCAGCAAGATTTGACACATCAACTAAATCTATTGCCCAGAAGTCATCAACGGCATTTGTGACAACTTTACGTCGCGTAAACTTTTTTTTTTAGGTTTATGTAATTCAGTTGCAAGATCATCATACAATTCCTTTCCTAGTCCCAATTTATATTTTGCTCCAATAAAACCCTGCACCAGCCTTCTATCAAAACGTTCTCGCATATTTATCGGTTTCATATCACGAAGTTCGTCTAGCATTACTTTATCACAACCAGCCTTATCTTGCTCGTTGTCACGATAACAAATGTCATAGCGCATTCCTATTGCATCAACTTGATTGTAAGGCTCTTGTCCTGGCAGCGGATTATCGTTTTCATCTAGTTGTTTATCGAGAGGATTATAAGGTCCAGTATATTTATGGCCTGGCAATGTCCAGCCTCCTTTTGGTTTTGGCAATTTGCCAATTACTTTATGTATGTCTATACCTGTTCCTATTATTTCTCTGTTGTTACAACGTTGACAGTATGTGACAATTTTATTTTGCTCGAGACATAAATCTCTATCACAATCACACTTACATATCATTCTATTAAAATAACTTTTACAATAATAACTTTCAGTCGTCTACTAAAATAACGTCAGGGCAACCAGCTCCCAACGACTTTATCGCTGGGGATAATTTCCTTAAAAACATACTTTTTCTTTTTCCGCAGATTGCGCAAATACTTTTCAGCATCGTCCTGTTGTTCTTTGTTTTTTTCTGTTGTTTCATTGATATTTTCTGTTTTAGTTTTACATTTGAGACAATATGTTGACATTTTTTATATACACAAGTCCACATAAAATTTAAACTCTGAGCTTTAGATAGATTTACAAAAATTAATTGCAATCTCATCATTGGCGTGAGAAGGTTGCTTGTCAAATTGTAAAGTAAATTTTAAAAAATTAAATTCCCTGACGTTGTCAGGTGATTGGAACATTTGTTTGATGAGCATTATACAATAATATCCACAAGCAAAAGTTCCAACAGGTTGAAGTTGATTGGACGAAGAATATATTATTTTATATTTTTTGTTTATATATTTTTTTATTGCGTCGCTCGGAGGAAGTCCAAACGAGTCAAAATAATTGTTATTATAAACTGCTACCCAATGTGTACCAGATCCGTGGTTGAAATCTTGTATATTTATCACGCAGGAACCGCCTGTGATGTTAGTGAGTTCATCCTTAGGAAAAACTCTGTGGAATCCGGGAACCGATCCTAACTTATCAAGTATATCAAAGTTACTTAGCGGGGTGGCCGTGTTTCCGGCAATGTTAGTCCTAGTCCTCCTATTCCCAGCAGATTTGGCAGTATACTTCCCGCTAACCCCGCTAAAAGTAAAGGAAGAAATCCTCCTTGTTTTGTTCGAGGACGCTTTGTTTTCCTTTTTTCGACGATTTTGTTTTTCGTTGTGGCATTATATTTATCAGTCACATAAAATTAAACTTTCAAAATTGGCAATTTTGTTACCATCGACATTTACTTTTAAACAAAAATTTATACTTGCAAAATTACTAGTAATTTTTAACTTAAATTTTCTTTATACCACTGCCAACAATACCATGACCTTCAACTGCCTTTTTCGTTGCGCCAGATATTGCTCCAGACGCTGCTGCTAGCCCTAATGTACCTAACACCGGCAAAATTTTAGGTAATAACGTTCTGGCTATTACTGATAGTGCCGGACCAAAGAAACCACCTTGTTTTGCCATCGCTGTTATTTGTGCATCACTTAAATTTAAAACAAAAGGTTTTTAACGATCGTACCTGTTCACCTGTTTTTTGATTAACATTAATTTTGTTAAAATACCCTTGGAAATGTCAGGGTTGATTTTTAGTGATACCTGCCTCTGCTTTGCAACAGCAGCCGCCAATTTTTTGACTTGACCATCAGTCAAATATATTTCTTTTACAATATATTTTGTCATCTTATATTAAAGTTACAGATTAAACTTGCAAAATTACTAGTAATTTTTAAACTTGTACTGTCATTTTGCCTCCAACGGAATCAATCGTAATAAATCTGTCGCTGATCACTAGCGTGTACACATACAACTGCGCTGCTGGATCTGGAACTGCTCCAAGTGTCCAGGTAATCTCAATATCAGCTGTCGAATCAACTGCTCGCTCGCTATGTTTACTAACATCAAAATAAAATATTGGATAAAGTGTACGAAATTCTTCTACTGATATCTGAGATCCGTCTTCAACGTCCTGATATTTTTGCACTGCGTCAAGTAGAGATATGTAAGGTCGAGTAATATTTTTATTAGCGTCATCTGCAAAATTACATTCTATCGCTCGTTCCGGATACTGCTTAGAATTTAGTCTAGCATATATTCGTCTAACATCAGCATTATCAAATATCGCATTATTTTGTTGTTGGTTACCACGTCGCGCTTGCCGCTGAAATACAACAAATAATTGCCTCGGCAGTTGTTCACTTGATGTTGTTGTAGCTCGCCATGTGTAGTCAGTAGTATTTGGAACTGCTGTTTGATATATTTTATGTTGCTGGAAATAAATTCTGTTTGTATGTTTTTGCAGCACATCATTTAATTCTGATATTTTAGTGATTGATGGTGTTATTCGTGGCATCCACAGCGCAAGTTTGTTTATGATAAACTGTACATCAGCTCCGCCTGACCTAAACAGGCAGTCGTTTTGTTCTGATCGATCTAAAATAAATGAATGTTTAACTCCACGAAATACTTTGTTGTAGTCGCGACAAAAGCCAAATATTGTACTTAACGGCAGCATCATTGTAATTTGACGTGATCCTTCTGCAAGTGCCTTTCTCTTACCAAAACCTTCATTGTAACGTACATTTCTTACGCTAATTGTGTTATTAACTAAATTTAACATTGCAACGCCGTCTGCAGCTGCTCCTGGTGCGGCTATACCAAGATTATTACAAGCAGCAATAAGTGAGACTCTTGTAGCGTCTGCATCAGCGTCTGCGGCTGGTGCGGCTATACCTAGCGCGGCTGCATTAACAATAACAAAAGTCCTTACAATTGCAGCATCTGCAGCTGCATTAGCTTCGTGTGCTAAAACACCTTTCGAGAAAAGTTCGGTCGATTCAGTTGAACCACGTCCAGTATCTTTAAACCACATCATGTTAGTTGCAGTTGATCTTGAATGATCGTCAGAAAACGAAATAATATTTAAGATTGTACTTGCAACTTGTAAGTGACTTGAAATATCCTCAACAGTTTGATTAGCTAGTTGATATCGAGCACTTTTGAATAAGCACCAGCCATTATTTACAAGAGCTACTTCTGTTCCAGCTGCAATTGCAACAGGCGGATTAGCTACTGTCATAATCTGACCGCTAACTTCTAACATTGCTTTATGTGGCAGTAGAAATACATCTTCGTCTCGAGTATTAAATGTTCCAATACCAGCTTTATTTGGTTCATTAGAATTTTCATCGAGATACTCAACATACTCAAATTCTGTTACAGTGTCACCGGTGTCATAAGTTTCTGTTAAATTGAGATAATTTTTAACAGACATTTTTTATTTATTAGATTACATAAAATTTTATTGCGGCTCTGTTACTTTAGATATCAATTTTTGTATAATCTGCTCGCCCTTTGGTGATAAAAGTTTTTTTGTTGTTGTTATCATAGCACGTTGAGTTTCTTTTGTTGGAGCGATTTCTGATACAACTTGTTTTATCTCAGATGTAGACGGTGTGCCTTTTATTTTATCAGCTATTTTTGTCCCACCGCAGTTCCAGCGGCAGATGCAGCTGCAGTTGCAAAAGCTTTACCTGCGTCAAGTGCAATTGGTGCAACTTTACGCGCGATTCCCGGAACATTTTCAATAACTTTAGTAAATATATTTCCAAAAAATCCACCAATAATTTTTCTTCTGTAAATTTTTTTCTCTGTTTCATTATATCTGAGGTTGCATAATTTTTATTGTAAATCACGAAGCGATTGGGCGTAAGTGTAAACAATAAGTAACAACCTCGTTATTCAGATCCAGCTGTCGTCCAGATTGATCTGTCAACTGCATATTTATTGTTGTTATTTGATTTTCAACATTTAGCGGATAATGAATAACTTGCCGTGGACTAATTTGCATGAGAGAACCTGGTGGAACATCTGGCGAGAAACTATATATTGTTTGACCTTTACTGCCCTGGGCTGAGTAAGATCCAGAAGCAATAGAGCAATTTATTAATATTGTGTTTACGTCAGTTATATTTACCGGCAGTTCACCGTCATATGTGGTTACTGGACTTTTGTAATCAATACCTTCAGCAGCAGCATCATAATAAGTATTTAGATGTTTAAATCCGATTAACGACGCGATACTTCTTGGTGATGTAAAATCAACTACTATAGTATCTTTTAATGTCATTCTAGCGCGTAACGTGTTATAATTTGGTGTTAACTCGAAATTATCAGGGTTTATCTTCTCATTTTGCATAAGCTCCTTTATTGGTTTATTTAGATCAGTGATATTATAAGCTTCTTGTGGAATTTTGATTTTTTTTAACTTATCTCCTATAATATCTGGAACTGACAAAGCAAATGAAATTTCATCATTGACAGCAGTTTTCACGTTTGCCATGGAATTCCAACACGTACATGAAATTAGTTCAATTTCATACCGTTTTTCGCGATTTAATTCTATTGGCGGAATATAATTTACTGAAAAATTTGCGCTATCTTTAGCAGCTGTACTAGAGTCTAGTAATAATGTTGTTGACATTGTTATTTATTATATTTTTACAAAATTAAGTCCTTGGATTTATATTAAATCGCTATGTAAAGTTTCGTACTCGTCAGATGTTAATAAATTTTCTGATCTTAGATGATCAAATATGTCAATAATTTCATTATCAATTTCGACACTAATATTACCAGCTTCCTTTGATGATATCAACAGCATTAATCTGCCTATCATTTCAGCAGTTGATGTAAATATTTTTACACCGTTTCCTGTTTTTTTACTCATGCGAAGATTCTCATTATGTTCAAACTCGTCGTAAAATTTTACATATTTAGATTCTCCAGATTTAAATTTCTTTGCTATAGGTATTAAATTATAAGCAATAATACCATCTCTAACTCGTTTAAAAAGTTTTTCAAGATCTTCTATTTTAGCTTTATCAATTCTACCATCAGCTTTTATTCGAGTTCTATAAATATCATTTAATTTTTCAATAAAATCATCATATTTATCTTGTGGCCATTTAGCAATATTATTAATATCTTCAGCATCATATTTTTTTTTATAAAAGTTTTGTATTCGGATTTTGTTATTGTACCCTCTATCATTTTTCTATTTTTTTCAAGTAGCTTTCTTTTTTCAGTTTCCTCAGGAGATATAACTATTGGTTCTTCAATTTTCTCTGGCGATATAACTAGTGGTTTTTCAGTTTCCACCAGACTCGCAGCTCGTACTCGTTGTAAGTCTATTTCTTTTGCTACGGTACTCAAAACATTAATGTGATGATTGAACTTTTTTTCATTAATTATTTGATTAATAGCTTCGATATAAAGATTGGCGATAATACCTTGTCGATATTTTTCAATAGCTTTGTAATATTCTCTATTTCCCGGTACTACAAAATCGATCTGTTTCTTATTATCCTCTGACATTTGCGTTAACTGTGCAATTTTTTCGTTAGCATTATATTCTTTTTTTAAAATATCGTATATTCTCGAATCTTTAAAACGATATCTTGAGTTAAACATTTTATACTCAACATCTTCTATTTTGTTATTTATATTTTTTAAGTCTGTTTCAAATTGTGATAATCCTCTTGGATAAGATTCTTTTCTTAAAATCTCCTGAAATACATCTCCTGATTCTTCAATTTTTTTCGTTATATCTTCTAACTTACTTCTAATTGGCCCAACTGTTAAATTTGCTAATCGTCGTTCAAATTCGAGTGGACTATCAATCAGCCGATTTATTTCAGCTTGTCTAGCAACAGGAATAAGAATATACGCTGTAAGTTCTTCAGCTAATCTTCTTCTTTCTTCAGCAGATTTAGCAACAATTTTTGCAGCAGCTGCTTCTTGTTGTTCCTTAACTAATCCAACCAAACCTTTTTCCTGTAGTTGCTTAAGTTCCTCTTCTGATAGTGGTTTAGTTTCAGGTTGTTTTCCAAGTAGTGCTTCAGTAACTGGTTTGAGAATCGTAGCTGTTGTTTCTGCAGCAGTTATTTGTCCACGTCGTGCTTGCTGTACTTTTTGCTTAAATTCTGCTTGAGATTGAGCAAGTTTTTTTAGATCTTCTATATGTTTTCTGTATTTTGCTCGTTTATCCATAATTATTATATATAAATTTTATAAAATTGGAAAAATTATAAATAATTTTCTATCGAAAACGAAAACTTACAGCAAGTAAATGTCAATACAACAGCGAAACATTTTAGTTGGATCATGTGTTAGTTTATCAAATAAGAAAAAGTTATATGTATCTTTTGTAGCTTCATGATATAATTCAATAAATTTATCTCTTGTCACATCACCGCATTGCTCGTTTGCAATATTTCTAACATCAACATTGTCCAGTCCCGGAAATAATATAAAACAACCAGTATTTCGTCTAATAAATCTGTCAACATTATAAAAACCTTGAGCTAAATAAACAGAATTACATTTCTTATTTCGCGACAGTGAAAAATACGATCTTATTTTGTTCATTTCTACATTATTTAGCGGAATATCGTCAAAAACTACTATCTTATGTTCATCTGCATCAAGTTGATTAACTGGAACAAGATCTTCTGGTTGTTTGATTATTAAAAAAATCTTCGCCAGCATCAAGATCATCACGAAGTTTGTCATTGTATTCGCTTAGTAGCTCGTACTTATCTTGTTGCGGATTAATTGTATAAATATAAACTCGATCATAATTAAAATTATCACCAAGAAGTAAATTCATTAGCAAATTTGTTTTTCCCGATCCAGTTCGCCCAACAATAAGATATTGACAATCTGGAAGTTCGTTGTTATGTTTATGTCTCACCAACCGCTCTGTATCAAAGTTTAATATCGGCGATTTTGCCATTGTTTGTTATATAATTTTATGTTATATTAAACTGACTAATGTTGACAATTTTATGTAGGACAATAAATAATGAGCTACTATACAAAATTTGGAACATTAACAGGAAATTCATCAGCTGAAAGTACAACAACAATAACAAACGGCAAGATTGATTTATCGGGTTACCTGAAAAAATCCGGTGACACAATGACAGGAAACCTGTTTATGTCAAATCAAAGAGTACTAGGTTTAGAAACAGCGTATCCACCAGTAAGAGTTGACCTTACACAAGCTGTTAGTTATGCACAACTAAAATCTGTTGATGACAACAAGTTGTCGTTGACAGGAGGAACTTTAAGCGGTAATTTAGATATGTCAGAAAAAAAATAATAAATTTGGAGACCAGGTATCCACCAGCAAACTTAAATTATACACAAGCGGTAAGTTATGCACAGTTGAGGTATGTGGATGATAACAAACTTGATAAAATCGATGGAACGGTTATAGGTAATATCAACATGTCAGGAAAAAAATTATAAATTTAGAGACTGCATATCCGCCAGAAAACTTAAATCAAACACAAGCGGTAAGTTATGCACAACTAAAATCAGTTGATGACAATAAACTTAACAAAGCCGGAAATACAATGACAGGTAACCTGTTTATGTCAAATTCAAAAATAACTGGATTACCGACAACCTCACCACCATCTAATGATGCTGATGCTGTTAGTTATGGTCAGTTGAAAGAAGAACTTGCCCCATACTTTAAAAAATCTGGTGGACCAAGGTCAGGTAATACAAACATGAGAGACAAAAAAATAACTACGACGTATGTTCCAGTTAGCCCTAATGATCTGACAAATAAAGCATATGTTGATAGTCTGTCTAGTGGTATAAAACGAACTAAAAACAATGTTGGATATATTCCAGTACTTTATAAAGCAATTGACAATTGAGTTGGGTTTGAGGTAAGCGCATCAGCATATTATCCCGAAAATTATCCTTATTACGCTTTCTCTCATAGACATGAGTGGACGACCAACGGAGAAGTTGAAAATTTTTGGATCAAAATTAAATGTCCCAATGCAGTTGCTATTTGGCAGTTTCATTTGCGAGGCCGATTAAACTCTAGTGTTGGTCGAATTTATAATTGGCGATTGGAAGGATCAAATGACGATATTAATTGGGCAACATTGTATAGCACAACAGACACTTACATTTCAATAACACAATATTTTACAATCCCGACAGAAAACACTGTTAACAAGTACTTATATTTTCGAGTTAATATTTTTGCTGCTGAGCATCCGTTTCCAGGACTGACAGCATTTCAGATGTATACATTCGACGAACAAATTTAATCTAATGCTATAAAATAATGTCAGAACCACCAATTATAACCATTGCAAGAGAATTTTATGATAATATTTTTAACCCTAAAATAGATGTTGGAGCAGTTAATGAAGCGGCAAAAACAATCCAAAATATGAAATATACTGGCATCAGTTTATTAAACAGACTAATATCGCCAGATCATGTTACTAATTTTATTCGCTTTATGCATATGCGAGGACCACAACTGAAAAAAA
>JAECUM010037170.1:27500-32986 GCA_016617855.1 Megalonaias nervosa
CGCATTCAAATAAAAGTGCACGATCTCACACAGCTATAAACAAGATCTTTGTATAAGGCATGAGTAATACTAACCTCATAACGCGTTCTGTCTCGCTGGGGGTCTTTAAAGAATGATTATTGGATCGAAATGGCCTCAGGCGTAACACTCAGAGGGTACATGCAACATTATGTATCTGGATAAATCTGTATATTTAGACGCCCGTCTTCTAGAGTGGATAGACTGAAAGAGTTTGCTGAAATGACTTTTTCATCTGTGTTGACTAAAGGCTTTATGCCATATTCTGATATTTTTTACTGATAAAAGTATACATCTCGTTGGTCTATGCAATATATATATATATATATATATATATATATATATATATATATACTGCTGCTCTATACTTATATATATATATATATATATATATATATATATAACACCTGCCTCTTACTATACTATATACTACTATATATATATATATATATATATATATATATATATATATATATATAATGCATAGACCAAAGGCTTTATTCCATATTCTGATATCTTATTACTGACGAAAGTATACATCTCGTTGGTCTATGCATTATATATATAATATATGTATTGTATTTACGCTGTCAATGATATACATTAGATATATACATTTTTCATTGAAAGGAAACGATGCTTGCTGAGTTCCTTTTAATTAAAAATTTATACAACGAGTGCTATGTCATTAATGCAGCATACATACTATACATATTTTTTTATTTATATCACATATAAATACACATATTTGCCCTTTGAAAGGAGTTAAGAAATGTTCCGGGCAATGTATTGACCGAGTGAATGAACTCCTCACATCCCTGTGTCCGCTACAAAATGTAGTTCTTTGCCTTTTCTTGTTGATCACAATCACATTTGCAAATTGAAAAGTTCATTGTTTACTTTTTAGGTTTCTAATTTTATTCACATTGATTACATCAGTATAAAAAACACTTAAGATTTAATCATGAAATATTGTTTTTAAGAAGAAACTAGAGCACTACAAACACGTTATCTTCTTGTACACACTGAACGCTCAGGCATTCACGTACTGGTGTATGGAAATGAGCGTGGAATAGAAACTAAGCGAAATGACAAACCAGCAAGAGGTAATTAAAATATTTTAATATATTTACAGATGATCTAAGTCATTATTCTGCTTTAATTAACATTACTACTGACCATAAAATTCTCTGTTTTTCTCTGTCTCTCTCCTTTTCCTTTGGACAGTTTGACTTAACTTTACTATCATTCATAGGTCCAGAGACATAGTCGCATGACAAGCGAAAATCCCCGATGCTCGTATTTTTATGGATTTTCGCCCGTATCTTGCTACGATGGTCCAGAGAGAGAGGGTCAGGGTGGGGCACGCCGTTTGAATATTTTCTTATTTAATTAATAATAATCGATTTTTAGAACATTATAATAGGTTTAAGAAACAACAACAATAGCAATAAAGTATTAAATACGTTACAGTATGTCTGCCTCGTAACCAACAAATTTTACTTATAGTGTCGACAGGGTTTTGCAGCTGTGTTTTATTGATGTTATGAACACTGTAGATAGATCCCAAGGAAAGTGTAAACATACCGTTACGACGAACCATATTCTTGTAGGTTACTTGGTGCAAGCTCAGTTTTTAGTTTATCATCCAGCCCAAATTGTTTTTCTCTCTCACTCCATATTTCTGCGTTTATTGCCCGTTATGCATGATAGAGGAGAGGGGAACGGAAGAAAGAAAGGATTAGGATGAATGTGTGTGCCATATTAAATTCATTAAAGAAACGGAGACTATTAATACTTTTTGTCGTTATTTTCATACGTCACTAATGATTAATGAGTGGAAATTCATCTAAAAATAGATTGCTATAAAATAGAAAGTCAATTTTTTATTCATATTGCAGAACTTTTGGTGCTGGATATATCAAAGTCACGCTCACTATACTTTAAAAGCGTTTCATTCAAACACAGATGTTTTTCTTGTCGTAAAAATGTAAAGATTAGTCTTTCTGATCTCATTTATTGTATTCTCCAGGCGAACTGTCTGAGACCATATGTATACACCATCTAAACCTGAAGATAAAACAGTCTATGAGATATAACCATCGTTTATTTGCAATAAAAGTCGGGAAATATTAATGCTAGATTCGATTACAATTGAACTAATTTAAAATTCAAGAATAATTATAAATTAATTATTGCAGTACACTATTGAAGGCATCTATAATATAATCATGGTAGTACAGTCTCATAAACAAATATCAACCAAATGTGGAAGTATATTAAACTTGATTACCATACAGAATGATCTGTTATTCACATGGATGATTAGTGTCAGACATACAGCATTGAATAGCTTGTGTATCTAAACAATACAATAGTTTCAAGCACATCTTGACAGTGATGAATTAACCAATATGGGTGATCTAATAAATGATACCTATAGAAGGTCTTAAGGCCTTAATATAAAATTGGCGAGAAAGTTGAAATCTCAGAATATAACTCTATTTATTTCAAAAGGCTATCTTCCTAAATTCCCGGTATAACTATTTGTATAATAGGCATGTCATTTTAAGTGATCCTAATACGTATAGCTTGGGCGACTTACAGTGAGAGAAAACGATGAAGAGTTGGCTCAGACGGACAAAGAAAATTACTTCTTAAAGGTTCAAAATATTTTACAGTGGAAAATAATTAACGGTAAAAAGATACGTGTTAGCAAAATGGAAAGACTATCCTGCTTAAAGTCCCTTATTCAATCACACATAAGAAAATTTCGCAAAGAAAATTTGATTGATAAAAATAGAAACCGATACTTTTAAAAGCTGGACCATGCACCAGTCAACGCATGTCAACAAATTTAAATAGGCCAACAAACAACAAATCAAATTAATGGAACAAAGTCTCATGGAGACATGACAAACGTTTATGTGGAATTTTAGAAGTGGAGTTAGAAGCGTCAACACATTTGTACGACTACCTTAAAGATTATTCTTTAACACTTGAAAAACTAATTACTAATGAGTATGGATTATTTTCAATACATAACAAACTGACATATAAAATGAAGGGCATGTAAACTTCAGTAGCTAAATTACAGTGTACTTTGAACATCAGAGAGGCCTGTTATCCGCTGTCGCAGTTTGAAGTGTAGGTTCAGTTACGAATCAAACTGAAAATAGATGCATATACTGGTTTTATTTAATCAAGATCAATGGTCAAATTCTAATATTGAGACAAAAAGTCATCCAGTAACTTTGAAGGTTTCTTTAAATTGATGAATAATTCTGTCTTCAGACAACAAAATAGAAAATTCAAGAAAGAGATTGATATTTAAAAATCTGTTCTAACAAACAGAAAAATGTTAAACTTCGAAAGGATATTTCAAGGTGACAATTATAGAAAAGATGCGATGTTAGTTGGTATAAAGAACACTTGATAATATTAACAAAGCAATTATGGTATTTTTACAGTGCTAGACCTAAGTAATTTGCTTATATATAACTTCTACTACAACAACTGCAAAATACCAGGATGTTGATAACATTAAACATTTTTAATGTCAGAGACAAATTTTGTTATATATTGAGGTAGACAAAGATACTTTTAACAATTTTCTGAAAGAAAATATGTGTCTTCTCTATTTACAGGAAAGAAGATATCAGATTTTAGCACTTGTTCGCTTTTATTCACTTGCTGTCTGTTAGCTACAGTGGAACGACGAAATTCGTAAATAATTAATTGGATTTGGTGGTTGAATGGGTCTTGTGGTTGTATTGTTTAACATATATAACTATATCATACAGAGAAAATATCTTGACTAAAAAGACTGGATAGTTACATTATGTTCATCGTATTTGATTTGAACAAAATTAGGAAGTAACTGGTGTAGAACCATAATCAGGCTGACGTTGTTTCTTTTCATTTATTCCCTCGAACTAGTGCTGCGATTAATACACCAGAATATAATCTTGTTTTCTTATAGTTATATTTGAAAAGTTTGGAAAGGTAGTCGAAGTTCAATTGTTTATTTTCCTCTCTGGAAACATACTTAGTTTTTTCTTTTTATTGGTTTGTAGTTGTCCCATTATATGTTAATGTGAACTAATTTATTGTAAATTTTATACTTTTGTTTTCTTTCTCTTTCATTATAGGATTAAATGATCATGGTTGGGTATGTATCGATGTGTAAATTTTACCTAATCGCTCACAAAGTAAATGATAACTTTGTGAGTGATTAGGTAACAATTTACACATCAATAAATCCTTATAATTCCAATTTACTTACTTTTGTCATCATATCAGTAGATCTCAATAACAAAGCGCTCACTTGTAGGACAGCTCGAAGTTTTCTTTCGTTAACCTCTTCACTGCGACAGAACACATAGCCCATTCTTCGTTAGCCAAGAGGGTCGATTTCTATGTAACAACATATGGTAGAGTGTCAGAGTAAGTTATGGCAGTTATCTAAGGAGCTTGTTATGATTATTTTTTTAATTTAAAAAAATGGTTGATGCTATTTAAACTAGGCTATTCCTGTTTTTACATTACGCTTGCATATGGCACCTGTTGTTATAGCATTGTTCTTGCTTTCTACGCATTTCGATCCGTCAAAATAAAACTCGTATCCATGTGAGTGATATTCCCTGCTCGTCCTATGACCCTGACCTTTAACAGCTGCTGAAACATGTTATCGAAGCGAAATGAATAAATTCTGAAGATTGGCTTGTAAAGCCTGCCATATGCCGTCTTCGGCAAACGGAGAAAAGTATTGGAGTGCAGGAAGATCTGTGCAATTACATTGTTTTAACTTCTAATGAGCTATTTTAATCTAAGGTTTGTACATTTATTTCGGAAATCACAGGGGTTAGTGGGTGGGGGATTGTTGTTGTTATTATTATGGTGTAATGCGTTGATTTAGATAAAACTTTACACAAAATAACCTGGAAACAAAGAACCAATAGTAGTCCGCAGAATTTATCGTTGTGTAAAATATCCCAGATCAGTATCACGTGACCGTTTACATTCAGTCCAACTGTAGAAAATGCGGTCAATTCATAAAAATTGGAGTTATAAATTATCAAATTTAAATACCCAACCATGATCATTTAATCCTTATAATTCCAATTTACTTCCCTTCTGTCATCAGATCTGCAGATTTAATCAACAAAACATTCACTTTTATGTAAATGTACGTTTTCTTTCATTAGCATTTTAACTGCGACTGTATACATAGCTCCATGTTCGTTAGCTAAGAGTCGTGGATTCTTTATTCAGTAATATATAGTAGAGTGTCATAGCGGGTCATGCCAGTGTTATATTCTTATAATCATTATTTTAATATATAACAAATCGTTGATGCTATTTAAACCAGCGTATTCCTTTTTATTTAGAATTACGCTTGCGTATGGCACGTGTCGTTATAGCATCCATTGTTGTTACTTTCAGCGCATTTCGATCTTTCAAAAGCA
>JAECUM010037171.1:0-36432 GCA_016617855.1 Megalonaias nervosa
TATATATATATATAAATTATATAAATTTAGCGTTCGTGACATTCCTGCGAAATTATACAAAATGATTACAAATGAAATACTTCAGGATTTACAGCATGTCATGAAAGTAATGGATCTTTATCCTTATCGACCTCGGTGAAACTTATTTTCAATCACACTTTTCACATCGAAGCTAGCAGCATAGTGAAAAGCCTTAAGCAAGTATATGATTGCTCATGAAATGTCAACGACTTTTGATGTGTTATAGAATGCATACTATGGTACGTCGGCTACAGATAAGCATACTATTGACCGTCGAGTACAAATAAGCTTAAACTAAGTTCAAAAATGAGCACAAGAAAAGGGGGTACAAATTCTTTAAATCTGCAAGAGTTTGTATGGTCTTACGCTGATTAAGCCTAATTCATGATGCCGCAAAACTCTATATTGACGGTTGTCTTATTCCGGTTGTGGATGACATTTTTCAGGTTCATTTTTGATCTTAAAATAACTTTCCATCCGCATATTATATATCCCTGGGCGAAATGTCAAAGTGCCCTGGATTTAATACAATTTGTGGCTAACACAAATTGGGTACCGTATCTGTTTGCAGAGTGGCATCCCTCATATAGAAGAAGTCAGAGCAATGACATGGTGTTTTGCCATTCGGGTATTGGACACACATTCGTGAAGCAATAATTCCTCCTGAATAGTGAACCTCACCAGAGTGCACCTGAAAGTGTCCACTGACAATGGTACATGTTCTTGTCAAGCGTATTGATTTCCGCTCCTTGAAACAAAAGATGGTTCATGAGAAATCGATTCTGGAACTTTATGATCATGTATCACCCTAGAAATGCTTGGACTGTTGTAGAGAAAGCGGCTTATAACACATTATCAAACACATTTTACCATATATTTTAATGAATTTATTATTTTAACATTTGGTTATGATATATATATGTGTGTGTGTGTGTGTGTGTGTGTGTGTGTGTATTTTTATCGAATTTTAATAACTCTATCTTTCATATCTTGTCTTGTAGAACTTGATAATTACATTTTTGGAAGGTTTATACATTCTTATGATAATTTTGGTATTCTTCGTTATAACATGTGTATATTTGTTCGTTGCACAATACAGCCATTAATTTACTGACGTGCTGTTCAATGATAAGTCATATATGCGTACATTCGCCACTCTCCCAACATATGCTAGTCGGATTCTCTTTGCTGTAAATTCCCATACCGTAGCAACTTGTTATAACATAAGCTTTATTACTTTGTCTCAGTTCAAGTCATCCACATAGTTTGGTCCTGTCATGTAAAACTAATGTCTTTGTGCAAAAACTGTTTCAGTTAATGATCTTGATCATTGTTATGCTAATCAGGATATGGTCATTTAGGCCTCGGTAACTCGTCATACGTGTGTGCTTCCTGCGAAAACAGGTATCTTAGATAACTAGCGGTGAAACTATACACCTGTGTCTCGTATCGATACTATTCACGATACACAGCCTGCAATACGATACATATCGATACACATATGAACTCGATGGTCTCTCCATCTTTGGAGGGTAAGTAGTTTACATATATTTATATGCCATTCTTTTTAATGACAAGATAATAAAAATACTTTCAAACAGACTACCTGTTGATTGACAGTGAGTTTTATTGGACTTTTTAGGAGACCTTCATTCGCTGGTTAAAAATATCTGCATAAAAAGAGAAATTCCAAATTTGTATCCCATGTACAATTTAAGGAGAGATACTGACAGGATTATATCTTGAGGCAGACCTCTCTCTTTCTCAATGAAATAAAGGTGGAGTGGAATTAAAGGAGGGAATGGAAGAAACTCCCATAACTCAATATTTACCTAGCATTTCAATATCTGTCTCTCCTTCTTCCAGCTCCGCTTTCTTAGAGCTCTATTGAATTCAATATCTTTTAATCTCTAGTTGTATAAGCATTAATCTGTTAATTATTTCTGAGCATTCTCTGTTCCTTATGTGTATGGGTATTGTTCTTATTCCTTCTGAAGTGGCATATACATAGCTTTGTCAGCTTGAATATATTGGGAAACTGATAAGTATGACTGTTATGAATAATTTTCCAGAGCTCACAGATACATCTGGTCTAAAATAGGATTTTTTCACTAGCATAAACCGTTTTGAATCAATAGTTTGCTGACTACTGTGCCATATTTTCTTATCTGTTCCATAATGCTATATTAGAGTTTTTAGTCCATCAATGTCATAGTCTGCTTATACAGACAGAGTTGTTCAAATAAATATCTTTACTTCTTAATTTAATTTTTAACCCTTATTCGGTTTATCTTAAACCTAATGTGGATATATGGTTTTATAGCATATGATCAGCTGTGCCTAATTCAATGAACAAAAAATGAAAATTACATTATACTTTTAAATTAACTCTATATTTTAAATGGACTCAGTATTCTGTCCTTTGTATATTTAATTTCGAAATACCGCTCAAAAGAAGACTGACCGTTATTCTGTCTATTTTTATCCTTCGAACATATACATCGGACTCGTACTTAACACCTTTTCAGGATCAAAATCACTCAGTGTTATCTCCATTAACACTTTCCCAGCTCCAGTAATCCGATGTATTTCATAACTTTAAAATTATAGTCATCATCGCTACCATCAGCCAGTATTTGCTGAATGAAATCGGAATGAACCACACCAGGAATCAGACATTTTGGATTTTCAAAGGTAGCCCGTATTTTAAACACGCATTTGTTAAACTTCCTTCATGGAAGGTTCAAACTAAGCCATCATAATGCTTATTCCTGGGCACAATGTGCCAATCAAATTTAGTTTAACAACCATTCATGACACGCTTGAAAAGCCAGATGTGTACATTTGCCTACCCTAAAAACAGATGTCGCCGCAAGAAAGGTTAAATAAAAATTGTATACTTCTGCGAGCACATTTTCATATTTCAAGGCTTTAATCAAATTGGCGGGAGTTCTCGCGCATCTATGTTCTCCAAGTGCGCGAATTCGTACAAATTTTGCACAATTCATGCAATTGCACACCCTGGCAACTTTTTTGTTTAAGTACTGTACATATCAGTCAATGACGTTTGCGCGAGATTTCTCGATGGCTTTGCCAATATTTCCTGTTTGCCACGCAAAGAATATGCTACATTAATTTCTGATTGGTGGTCAATGTTTAACCTGGACCGAAACAAGCAATAGGCTATGAGAATTCAGTGTAACACTGAACAATGCGACACACCGGTAGTGTAGCTTTCACATCGACCAAATTAGTTCAAGATAGAAACTTCGCGTAATAGTGGTTATTAAATGTTGAATAAAGTAATTCATTATACATGGGGGGGGGGGAATTACGTTACATGTCACGTTTTCTTAATTTATAGACGGCGAGCGAGTATTCTCAATAGTTCGTTTCCTTTTTACTAATAAAAATTGGTACCTGTTACTGCAGATGTTGTTTCCGTGGAATTTTAATTTTGAAGAATAATAAGGCAAACTAATAATAATTATTCGTGATTGGTGATTATTCATGACTAGTGAAGACAAAAATATCTTGCATACGGTAGGTATCATTTGTATCAATTTTCTGTCTCTTGTATCGATATATGTATGGTTACAACGAAAGTAAGGATGCATCGATATATCGATAAATCGTTTCACCCCCATAAATAACAGAATACATAAAACCACCCATGGCAAAGTGGACGGATTACAAAGCTGCCTAGAGCATAAAAGGCTGAACTGTCCTTAATGCGAGTGACTGGAGCTTCAGAAATATGTTACAGTTCCATAATTATTTTCTTGACGGATCCACATTTCAAGGACAATTGCAATTTGAAAATGAAATCATGGATAGACATTACCAATTCAGAAGACGGTTCAGCTTTGCAGTCAGACAAAGGAAATGTTCACGACGAAAGCAATTTACACGTTAAATTCGAATCACAGTCATACCCTGTGGTGTGATGGAGGGATTCTATATGCTGGACTGGAGCCCGTCAGGAATGTATTTCGTACCCCTGTTATGTTCAAGACAAAGTCCTCATTATTATTATTATTATTATTATTATTATTATTATTATTATTATTATTATTATTATGTGTTAAGGAAATGACGGGGACGAAACTTCACAGGACTGTATTTCGTACCCCTGTTATGTTCAAGACTCCGTACACATATAAAATTCACGTGAAGCATCACACATATCTATCAATTTGATAGACATTTATTTATCACTTCCATCAAATAAGTTCAGATTATGTCCTCAACGGAATATGCTTATTAACTACAAAAGCTGGCCTGCGTTCTATCAAAACTGCTCCTTTGTTCTGCCCCTCCCCTGTCTACTCCACTGACAATCCGCTTCATTATGGCCCCAAATTCCAATGCAGCAATCTGTTTCTGTAAAGCGTAAACAATCGAACAGCAATTTATGATTATCTGAATTGCCCTTCTTTTACACTGATTGCATGTTTCACACAGACATACGAAGCTAACACTGATCTCTTACTGATGCCACCATTGTGATCAAAGAAAGAAACATACTGATTTGCTGAAGTTCGTCCGAGTAGAACCCTTTTTGGCTCAGTCTTAACAAATTATTGAAATTAGAAGGATTAAATTTTGCACACTTTATGATGATTATTAGTATCTCATCAATTTAGGTTTTGAGGCTATTAATATAAGTTATGAATTCATATACACATTTTTTACATTTTTCCGACGTTTACATTTTACATAAACTTTGTTAGCACAATTATGCAAAAACACCTAAAGAAGACAAATGAATCTTTGTAAGTATATGTTCTTTGTACACATGCATGACCTAATAGATTTCCAGACACCAACAACAGCTCTTCTATTTTATTAAGTTCACGTTCAAACAAACCTTGTGGACTTTTTAAACAGAATATTCATGTTTATACATTTAAGCAAAACCAACTTGTGATAGGTCAATGAAATGTTGTTGGCTCGCGTACTGTTATCTGGGTATAGTTGACCAGTTTGACTGTCAGGTCACTAAATAACTTTTCATTGTTTAACAATTTTGCGAGTCTTTTGTCTTTTTTTACGTCCGGATTCTTTGACAATATATTTGATCTCAATGAAGTAAAACCCTGTTGTGGTATACATAGTAAATTGAATGGTCAAATTTGGTTTTATATGCAGATTCCTTTTCTCATCGATGGTGAACGTGTGTTCTACTTATCCAGATTTAATTCCAATCTGAAATACTGAAAAGTGCATTGCAAATAGTGCTCCTTGCCATTACCGAAAGCTAGAAAGAAAACGGGATCATTTGTAAATGCTGCTGTGATAATTCACATACTCTCATTTAAGGTTTTAGATTGCTTTATGCCCGGCTCCGACTTTAACTCATTTTTCAGCTGCCAATACGGTAACCCAAGTGCGATTGGTAGGAGGAATTGGAGGCTGGGAAGGAAAAGTGGAAATTATGCACAATGGAGTCTGGGGTACAGTCTGTGACGACTCCTTTACGACCATGGCTGCCAAGGTTGTCTGTAGGATGCTACACCTGCCGACGTTAGTTACTTACACAGTTTCATATTTGCTTACTTACTTAATCCTCTAGGTTTACATTATAAAACTGGGCCACCTATAATGTCAGCACGAATAATTTGTTCTCTTATCAACTCGTTTCATTCCATTTTGTCATAGTTTATCTTTGATGCCAGCTGTGTGTTTAGTCTGGTGGACCCGGACTGGAAAGCTCATGTCCTACATCGATGCATATGAAATAATCCATTGTATTTTACCGTCACTAATGTAATGTTGCACCTTTTTGTAAAGATAATTCTTTCCAGCTGATAACTGTTATTTGGAAGACCTAAATCGTCATATATCATCAGTAGAAGTAACATGTCTAACATGTGCAAGAGTATGAACTGGAAACGGGGGCAAAAACTGTAAATTATCTGTCGCGTGAAACGGCTGGAAACGGCACAAAACGTACGCAGAAAGAAATTTTAAGAGACAGTACGGACATATAAATTCAACTATGAAATGCATGTACACACACACACACACACACACACACACACACACACACACACACACACACACACATATATATATATATATATATATATATATATATATATATATATATATATATATATAACATGTAAAGTTTCTTCATTTTTTTCTGGAATGCTAGTTGGTGTTTTTCTCTCGAATCATTTGCTCTGATTTAATATGCGTTTGTTTTGCTGTGGAGAATACAGTTGTAGAGCTGCACATGCAAATGACCGTGCAAATAACATCTACTTTCAAGTTAAGGTTAAGGTACTTATCCCGTGATTTTATATGAGAAAATCGTTGTTATTTCAGACTGATATGGGATGTTTTTATTTTTAGTGACAGAGCTGAAATCGTTAACGCAAATCAATTCAACACCGTCAGCACTTCTTCATTACGGATTTGGTTAGATGACGTCATCTGTGTTGGAACTGAATCGAGTATTGGCGATTGCAGCCATAGAACTTGGGGAGATACCAATTGTTATCATAGGGAGGATGTTGCGATCAGATGTGGAGGTGGGTTCAGATATTTGCACATGACAATGCCCGTTCCGGCAAGTCTCAGCACTCGGACCAATCATTAGTAACTGAGCAGGGTACCATTCTATAAGTGTGTGTGAGTGGGAGTGTGTTGAGAGGGCCCGGTATGTGTAACACTATATACCCTTATTAATGCGTCGAGACCCGTGTCACTAGATACAACATTAGCGTGTTTAAAATTTTCTTCATTCTACGAGACTTTAATAGGTGCTTTCAAATACTGCTTGGATTCGATATTTGCCATTACACGAATTCAATCTTATTTCAGTTGCAAAAATATCCTATGCATCTTTAACACGAAACTTTTATCTAGGGTATTTTTTACAGATACCCTGCTTGATGGATATTAATTTTGCAAAAACACCTCAAAACAATACATTCTGATAGTTCCAATAGTTTGAGTTAGCTTCATTCGAGTAAATCTTCTGCTATGTATACAGTAATGTGCATAATATAGCTTTAATTACACAAGCGTTAACATTATTGTCTTCTGAAAATGTCTCATTAATCTGAGCTCTTTACTCGTGATATGCTTTTAAAGTATGTCGTATGCAATTATTGCATCTCAACGTGTCGTTTGAGCATATTCACGCATTTTGATGGCTCTCACCAGTTTCTTATTCTGCATAGTGTTAGAATTTTAAAGGAAAAGTATTTCCCGGGTTTCCTTACTGGTTATACTGGCTGTTTGAAAAAGGCCTTGTATATCATAAGTATTATTCAAAGAAGCTTTAATTCCCTTTCTGTTGTTGTACGATTGATGGGTGTAATTTGGCTTACAGCTTGGTATTATTTCAAATGTTCACCTCTTAAAAAACTGCTAGTTTTTGTTGGTCATTTTCAATTCCTGGATTTGAGAAGTAAATTGTAACAAATAGCCGAGAACTTTCTTTTACCTTTTGATATATTTGGTAATTCATCGCACCTTCAGAAGCTGGTATTGCCTAGTCTGGCAATATTCGTTGCCCCTGCTTTAAAAACTGCTAAAGAGAGTGAATTTTATACTAATTCCAAGAAGTACAATATCCAAAGAAATTTCTGCCACAGTACATGAAAGTAACATAGATGTATACCACTATTCTGTCAATTGTGCATGTCGCAGATGTAAATACCTTCAACTTACACCCGTCACTCTCTCGTATGTTCATAATATCTGTAGAGCAATCACTTTAGTGCATTTATCACGAATCACTTCCTATTTCGTAATTTAGTTTATCAAATTATACGAAATTTATCATTTTGGTTGAAATAATCAAACATCCTTGTTAAGTTTGAAAATTTACACGGGCATTAAGAAAAGAAGAAACAACAATGAAAACATTCTAAGCCTCTTTTGAATCCGAGGCCTAAGACCGTTTGCCAATAGTTCCCTTCTGAAGATACGTTACCTGGATACGCAAACATTAGCCAAGTTAGAAACTTTGAAGCAAACTATATCCAAAGTGTATTTCCCGTTCATATAATGTCGTGAAAAGTAACAAATATGCTCAAAATGTGTTCTATTGCCATTAGCTGACATATATCTCTTTCTGTTCTGTTTTATAAGACGCTTGTGAAGCTTGTTTTAATTTCTTGATTCATGATGACTGTATAGTGTTGTTTCATAGCTAAATTTAGTTCTGTTACCACTGGTTAGCCTCTAAAGTTATTCACACAACAGTGACGCTGTTTACATAGTTCTCCACAAACAATAATACATAGAGGTACGTCGGAGTTTTACATTTTTCTAGGATGGATATTGATTGTTATTTGGAATCTCAGTAGTACCAGATGTGTGACGCTCTTGCCTGCGACGGTAAATAAAAATATAACTTTCTTAACGATTACTCTGAATTTTTGATTGACTGAGTGGGTTGTTTGCGCTTAACAGTAATATAACGTATTTTTTTCCACACTATGACTTCAACTCCGTAAACGAGCGTATTTTTGTCACAGGGTTCTATCTTCATACAACAGAAAGTAATTACACTTTCATGATAACGATATAAATATCTTTTCAAAATGGAACTTTGCTTTCCGTGATGTTGGAATAGATTTCAGTTCGTATGATGTATTGTCTTTATTTATTACTATATTACTGTATTACGTGTGTGCAAAAATAATCACGTATTAGAAGCGCAAATAGGATATCGAGAATTACAGGCGACAGCATGTCATTAGAGAAAATTAAATCTTATTTCTGGGGCTAATTGTTCACATATGATTCAGAACAAATGAATGCAAACGCCGTCGCCCTACAGTACGAATTTTGGTTTCAAAAGAAACCACTTTCTTTGAAACATTATATTTATTTTTCTATTCTTCTTTAGGCCAAACCACATTCGCCCCCGTGCGATTGGTTGGGGGAGCGGTACCGTACGAAGGACTCGTGGAGGTTTATCATAATGGGCAATGGGGGACGGTGTGTGACGACTATGTGGACATTAATTTTGCTAAGGTCGTTTGCAAAGAGATAGGATACCCAAGGTTTGGCTTTTTTCTTTTCTATTTCCTTCTTTAATTTTGTCTGCCTTTTTAAGTCTCTTTGCAGTGCAAAAAGCCAACACTCACCTCCTTCACTTGCTGGTAACATAGGGACGCGCTTTTATGTTGGAGCACATTATTATATGGCATATACATTTACAGGTATTAATTTGTGCTACTTTTCTTTTGAAGAATTATATTCCAGTTATCGCTGTCGTATGTATGTGTTGTGTTGTTATCTTTTCAGTTTAAAACGCAGTGAGATATTGAGTGAGAAAGGCACTAAATCACTTGCTTGTATTTTTCTTCGGTAAAACACTAAAACCAAACGAAACAAAACTATTCATCTTCCAAAAACCGCAGCAAAAATTAGTAGTATTTAAAAAGCTGAATGTAAGGCTGAATAGGATTACTTTTCCACATGTTCGAATTTTTTGTTTCCTTTAGTCTCATTGTTAACAACGAATTTGTATTGAAATATATTAGCCTGCATATTAAAATATTCCGGGAACATAGTATTCATTAAATTACACAATATTGGTACATTATGAATACACAAAATGGGCTTCCGTCAGTTATATTGAAACTTCTAAGTAAATTTACAAGGTTTTCAAATATAGTAAGAAACTGTTTAATGCAGCAGATTTGTTTCAGTTGTCATGCTATTACGGTTATTAGATCATATGCTGCTCAGTTACACCTTCACGGAGATCCAAACTTTTGCAGAATAATCGCATTTTTAAATAGGAAAAGACTGACTTCCTTACTTCTCTTTGACGAGACGACATCAGAGTTCTCTCCCGTTCAGACATTTAAATCAGCGGTTGTATTAGGCTGTGCGCGACAGTGTAGATACATATTCTATTACCATTATTTGCGACATTTTAATCAATGCTTATAACAATACTCTGCCAATATTTATCCAAAGTGCTTCAACAATTTTTACAAGGAATAAAGTTGTTTTTCTACATTAGATAACAAGACGTCTCACTAACGCAACATACTATGCTTGGACATAGTTTGCTAGAAACGCTATGTCAATGAAAACGTCAGGCTACTGACACTAAGAAGAATTAACCCGTGGTTCTCCCAAACGGTTAAAATCTGTTGTTTTTCTTTTGACAGTGGTGGAAAACTTAACCCAGCTTATCTTAATATCCTACCCCCTTCTCAGTGTCAAGATACTTCCCCTCCGACTATTCATTCGGTTACGCAACGTAGATAGGTGAAAGGGTCGTAGAACAGTGCTTGAAATGAAAGCAGGTCAGAAATCGTTAGCAAATATCATTTAGTGATATAGTAAAAGTTCACACGTGCAGGTGTTCAGAAAATACGTTAATGGAGTCACACGCTCCATGTAAAAATCTGAATGTTGTGAAAAATATTTATGCACCATCTCCTTGAAATGAACAATTGGGCAAATATTTCCCACATGAAAGGTCCCTGTGAGATTTGGCAGGTCAAACTAATTCCACCTTACTTTCTTCCTCACCTGGTTATCGACAGTTTTTTAAAAAAAAATAACGTTAAGATATGTTAGCTATAGTTAAAACGTATGGTCGAATATAATATCTACAAATAGGTTTACCGTTTCAGTTTGCCTTTGTAAATTATTTAGCTGTTGCTTTATTTGAAAGCATTTCTAAAAATAGCAAAGGATCTAATTTACAAATTCAAATAATAATATTGCATACAGTATTTGATGTTAGTATAACATGTGAGTGCAAGCTTTTAAATGCTTATGATAAAATGGAAAATACTTTTCTCTTTGGAATGTTTATTTGAGCTTGCATGGAAATTTGATAAATCATTCCGCCAACAGTACATAAGTATTGCACTTTGTGTGGAGAAAATGTTGAACGGTGAATTCGAGAGGGGTGATTTTAGTATGTCCTCAGATGGAAGCGGATTTCGTTATAACATGACTACGTGTGAAGTTGGAAAATGGTCAGTCTTTGCAAACATTATAGCATCGTCCCATCTTCTAGAAAATATCATGTTATAACATACAGCAGAATGTACCATTCATTGTTGTAATCTAGGGTTTATTTATTTTATCCATGTGTCCTATTGAATTTGAGAATCTGATATTTTTAAGTGTGACAATTCAAATTTGTGTCACAATTTCACATATCCATATTACATGCAGAAAGGGAGATTTTAAACACGTTTGAATTTTGCTTAAGCTAGCTCTTCGCCAGCCATAATACCTAGCGGATCTTTTAGAAACGGAACAGGACCTATATGGCTCGATGACGTACTTTGCAATGGCACCGAGTCCGCACTAGATGAGTGTTCACACAAATCCTGGGGACAGAGCAATTGTGTTCATAACGAAGATGTTGCTGTTATATGTCGAGGTACCTCGTGCAAAAGATTGCTTTCCATATTCTCCAAAACTCACTCTCATCACTTTAGCATGATACGTCCGGATACTGGGTTAACCTTTGTTTTTCCATCCCTCCGCCTGTCCGTTATCACATTTACTCTTAAATCTCTTAAAGAAATTTGATATGTATGTATTCCATATTAAACAGCTGAATGTGGGTATACTTTTTATTCCGTCCATAAGTGTCTCTGCAAGTGACCCTCAAACCCATGGCATAAACTCCCAAGAATAGTTATATTTTTAATATTTCTTGAACAACATTCCTACATGCAATTATTAGCAGCATTAAACCTTAATATATGTTGGCATTTTGTGTTATGACCTCTCAAAGCAGCCTTGGCTCCACGCGTTTTTAACACCTCTTCTTTCCATTGGCTGCATTAAAGCTACTTTAGATTCGTTTGGTTCTCAACATACTATTTAATATTTAATATTTTATATTATTTAGCTGTAACTTTGTAATAAGAACAATTTGTTACATCTATCTAACTATGGTAATGATACCTTTTCTAATAAAAAATATTTTTTCCATCAATTCTTCTAACATTTTATTTAGATTTATTAAGATTTTGTTAGCCACAAACAAATAGTAATTATATTTCTGTAGTATGTTGCTTTCTTCGGCTTTCAATACTCTGAAATTCGGCTCATAAATACAATTTTGTCTCATTAATAATTCAAAATGAACGCGTGCTAATGTAATGTTTAGCATCATCGTACAAGTTTGAGACCTGGCTTCAGAACAGAAGTCTTGATGATTTGCACGTTTAAAAATCACACTTTTAAGTTGAATAGCAAAGGAATTTGTTGAAATGTTGATGAACAAATAAAATAAAAAATTTAGTCAATAATAAATGGTATTATACCAACGGAAACATTGGCAGGGTGCAATATATACATGCTTAGAGTAATTAATCATTGTTTTTTTAAATTTAACATTTAAGTCTGTGAATTATCTCTGTAGAGAACGTATGTTGTTCCCCAGTTGAGAACTTGAAATCAATTACCTCTCTTTTCATGGAGACGAAAGTGTTTGGCGCTAATGTCGTAGAAATGCACCTGATGATTTTTAGAAAGTCGATCGAAGAAATGTCTTCTCAACCAGTTATTTCTTACCACAGACCATGGGGTAGAATGCTACCGTTGTGATGGTATCAGTGATCCCTCCAATTGCCGGGACACCATCATCTGCAGTTCATATGAGGTAAGGTTTCACTGTAAACAAATAAAATTAGGTATAGATAAACGGAGGCGCCCTTGGCGCATTGCCCTAACTGAGCTATGATAAATAGTGGCTAATATGTTTATTCAACTTTTCATTTTTGATAATTGTCTTGAATGTCCTAATATAACAATAATTTTGAATATCATGATATATCCATAATCTTTAACGTCATGATGTATCACAACGATGTTTTCCAGAATGTATTTGAGTGGGTTCATAATAATTCCACGATTATGTGTTAATCAAGTCAATGATCACTTTGTAATACCAATGAATACTATAAATAAATAATTATTTTCAAACTGTATATAAACACTGTTGTAAATGATTCCACACACTGATCTTAAAACCAGAAGCAATAATTTGTTTACCAAGCCGCTATTAATGTCATCCCCACTTGAAATATGACGGAAACAAATTGTCCGGAAAATTCATGGATAATTCCACTAACTTATAATCAAGGTTAGACCTTGAACTAAAAGTCTAAGACAGATTTTGTTTGCCATTTACATCACGCCACATATCAGGTACCTATCAGCTCTATCCACAAACCTCAATCACGGAATAAAGTCAAAAGCACTATAAATTAAATATAAATAACAGTGTCCTTTTCTGAATTTTGTTAGGAACGGAATACCTAGTTCTCCAGCTTGTATTTGTAACCTCCAGAGTTTTCCTTCTGAACAACCCAGCTTCGACGTGATGTCAACTTGTGATTTTAATCACAGAACAGGAGAGCTATTTAAGTTCCAACAATCTTATACATTCTTGAATAACACAAATGAATTGTGCACAGTGCAAGAATGAAACTATTACGGCAAGGTTAATTCTACGGGACCATACATATTCAACACTGAAAAGAATATTGTTCATTTATCTTTTATCTTTCCCAAAAATTATGAAGTGTGTAACGCTTTATTTCTTTGCAATATATTGCGATTACCTAAGTAGGCATACTTAGTCTTCTGTCCCATGTGTACACAAAGCCGGTGAGAATGCGTCAACACAACACTGCACACGACTGGTATTTGGTCTTAAGCAGAGATCGATGTGTTAAACTTTGGTCGTAAGCTACTTAAGGAAACACACGATTGTCTCAAATGATAATTAACAACACCTTAGTAACGCTTAAAAGTATGATGGTGGGCAGGACGCGATTCGCACCTACACAAATAATTTGTCAGTATAGTTTCTCTGTTTTGGAAATTTGTTGTGATGATACACACAAAGAACTTAACTCCGTGTCTCAGAAAATTAACATACTACCTAAAATACCCAATATACTATCCAAAATGATTTAAGAGGATTTAAAGAGACCAAAACACAATAACCAAAAAGATCAGTTTAGACCAAGATTGGCATCGGGGAAACAAATCCGTATGAAGTAAGGGCCAATAACAACCATCGAAAAATTCAATATATTAATCATTTAAAGTCACATAACGTGATATTACAATAGTTGTACAATTATGTATTGTGCCTAACGACCCTAGAAGTCCTATCCATCTTAATGTATGTGTTAATATGTATCTAGTATTCTTGGCTCTTAATATAGACATACGAAACACTAAAAGATGTATTTAATGTTGAGATTTGTGTGAATTAGTTTAACAAAAACTACACTCTATCCTATATACCTCCATAATTTATCACATTAATCAACATCAATTTTAATGAATACATAAATGTTTGGCCAACTCTTTTGAACTATAAATGACTAATAACAAATGAAAAAGATGACTAACCACTTCACAACGCGTATATTGCTAAACAAATCTCGAATCTCTTCATCCAATGATTAAAAAACACTTGTAGCATGCTCAGTAATGATTTATTTAACGAATATATAATACCATGTTGATCTCGTTGTAATGCGGTTCCTGAAACCGCATATCATTATTTCTTTGAGCGTAATAGCTATGTGTTCTGTCACAGGAAATTATTTCTATTAGTTATTATTCACAGTAGAAGGTGATTATCTTCACTTGTTTCATATAATGTAAACTGCTTTACATTTAAGCTGTATAAGATTTCAAATATAAATAAAGACGATTTCCGTAATGTGGATTTGAACGTATTTTGGATGCATTTTACGGATTGCTGCTTCACCTTTATTCCTACGCCTCTAAATCTCTTGATGTCTCACCTGTTTGTTAATTACCTTGTATGGGTAAGATGTGTGGGGTGGCTTTCTCAAGCTTGAGAACTTGTAGCCAAAACAATAATGTTTCATCAAAACTCAATAAAGTATGTTTGAACTCAACAGTGTACAAAAATTAAATGAACCGATATGAAATTTTAAATGCATGCATCGCTGATGAGGGAACGAGATAACTAATGCAATAGACCATCGATTAAGTTCTTGGCATGTGATGATATAAGAATTTATACACATGATCACTTGTAAACTAGAAATAAAATAATGAAAAATCAACAAATTATCCATGTCTCAACTGCCTAGTATACGTTATTATCTCCATTTTTCCTTTCTTGACAGACTTGTCAAATCTCCATGTACGAGAACAATCATCAAACCTTATACAGCCAGTCATGTCAGAGTAAACTCGTAAGTACTAGAATTTTTAGCTACAGCCGTTTGTATTAATGTGAGAGACTGTTCAATGTAGACAGAAACATTTGATCTCTAGATATTGTTGGTATTCCTCTGCATAAATAAAAGACTATTTTTGTCTGTATCTTTGTATCTGGTAATCTGAAGAAAAACGAGATCATAAAACACTATGTCGGATTAAAATTCACTATAAGTTCCTGTTTTTTATGGTACATTATATCCCTTGTCTCTTTTGATGCTATACCATGTTATTATAAACTATCAGAGGCTATCTTTCCATTTATGAAATTCTGACCGCGATTAGCACAAATTATATATCCACACATTTAATAATTTTTGCAGACTTGCGATGCTTTGAAATCTATACCAAGCATCATTGGTAGAAAGCGAGCTACAGGCTTGAAGACCACTTGCTGTGACATTTCATTGTGTAATAACTCCACCATAGGTACTCATGGGAGTCAAAGACAGGGCGGTGCACCAGGTTGTAATTCGTTGAGGGGTTCTGACGCTATATTATTTTGTCTTCTTCTTTTCCATCCCTCTACTTAATTTAAAACTACATTTAAAATAGCATCATATCAGGATAAGGTTCGTCAAGCTTTCTTGACATTTTTATGTGTGGTGCCTTGTACAGTTGTAGTAGATATATTGGATATCAGCCAATATATACATAACCTGTTGATTGTATGACCTATATTCTACAACTCCGTTGTCTCAAGGAGAAATGAAAGAAATTATTTGATTTTAGTTTCTTTTAAGCATATTATTTTCTATGGCGTGTTCTGTATCAGGCAAAGCCATGTGCTGCTGGGCTATCGCCTGAAAGTACAATGGAAATAATAAAAGTTACCATGCACGTGACGTCATCGTATTTTTAAGAAGAACATGATATTAAGAAACTAGAAACAATTTTCCAATGTTGAACCATGGTAAAGTGAAATATATTGAAACGATTCTCTGCATTTCCAAACAAGATACACAATGAATATTTCAAAGCCAATAAGACTTTAAAAAACAATACATTAATAGCCTTTACCCTGTCCTATCAGAACAGAAGTACAGAACCCTCTGGCTAACAGGTAAAACTGAATTTGTCATGTTTGTGCAAAGAGATTTTCGTGCAAGGACCATACTGTCATGGATTAAATTTATTCATTCTCGTGCATTTTCATTATTGCCGCAAAGACATGAAAATAATTTTTGTTTCTCCCATTTGAATATGACTGCTACATCGTCTACTATGCAATCAAAGTTTGATTGTAATGTCATGCGTTAAATGGCGGAGGCAGGCCTGGGATCATATGCGCTCTTACGCTGAGGATGACATAGAGTAACCACTCACAACCAATCAAAAGTGACTTTTCAACCACGATCCCATTTCTGTTTGAGACAAAACGTTAACCTCAAGATCAGCCTCGGGTACTTTTATATATATTTGTAAAGACCTAAAGAGTACTTGGTTGATTACTTCCTTAACGTGAAAACAATGCTTAAATAGTAAGCAATAATAAAGCTACATCTTTTTCACTTCGGTATTGAGTAAGTAGAAAATGTGCATGTTACATATCTAAATTCATAAAACTCATTTTTACGTTCTTACTGTTCGTTACAGGTAGAAGATAACGACACGTGACCAAGAACCGGAATTCTTTTAGAAAATACAACATTGTAGTCTTCTAAATACACGAAAGAGCACTTTTTATAAAGTATTCAGCAGATGCAAATTACAAACATTTTCATGCTGCATTTGTATAATAATCAACTATCAGAAGAGAGATAGTAAATTGTTTGAACCAAATGCAGTTAACTGATTGAAATTCGATTAGCAAATAATTACTACGTCAATAAAACGAATATTTGAAATCATCAAATTGTCGACAGTTTGTTATTTAAAGCAATCAACTATGCATTTTGCAACCAAAACACTAACGAACAATACAAAAACAACATCCATGACTTGTTAACGAATATGGGTAGATTTTATGAGAATTTGCCCCGATTAAGCCTTCGCACGACTTGTCGCATATGCTAACCTGATACATAACACTCATCGTGAATTCAACACTTTGCTTATATACACGTATCTGAATTCCGATCACCTGTAATTATGTTACAAGTTAAACCATATTTTTTTCCAGGAATTATGACAATGCTGGCACCGTGTTTTTGTGCGGTTTCATCTGTACACTTTTGTCAGATTACAAACGAAATATACAGAAATTCCTCATTCCTTTTGATGTACACTCGAATGGCCAAGCGTTACCTGCGTAGCATGCAAACCATGCAATTTTTGTTGTGCTTTACTTCCTTCATTTCAACCAACTTTCATGCTTAAACCCCAAGTGTCTCCTTTATTGTTTTATTGTCGTTGTTGTGTTGTTTTGGGTTTAACTCCCTTTTCAAAAGATGATTGGCTTTTGCATTGCGTCTAGTATAACCGGTGAAGAAAGAAGCCAGAAAACCCCGGTAAAAACCACTACTCACGGGAAGCTACGGGCAAGCTGTCTCACATACCCAAGTTGGTCGAGCCAAAATACATATACGCTGTAACTGTTGGATTAGTTTATGGTAAAAATGAGCTCATCATCTTTGATAACTCTGTGAGTGATAACTTTGCTAATCAACTCATCAATTCGTCTTTCGTTATCAATGTCTGGTGCGAATATTGGATCGTGTTCAAAATATGTTTGAAAAGAATTTGTTTTATGCAAAGCTTCTGAACAAAGTCTCTTAATTGCTGCAACATGTCCTGTGATTGCTAATGTAATGCTGCCTGCATAGCATAAAATGTAGTTTGTGAAGATGTTGAACTGAACGAATTTGAAAATCCTGAAAATGAATACTACATAATCAAGAAGGTGCATTCGTAAAAATGATGATAATCCTTTAAATTTAGCTGGTGGTGTTACATATAAAATAAAATGAAATCAACGTATATCTTATTCGGAAATTCGTTTTGTAAAGTCGGTTCAACATGTATGCAGACTGTATGCATAGTGGAATGTACAATTATGTACCAAATCCACAGGATAAAAACAAACATATAAGTGGGGTACTAGTTGATTTAAGGATCATTACAGATCGAGGTTTAAAACGAGTATCAGCTAGATTAGTATACAAGAACCATAGGACCAACAAATAATAGCTTTGACCTTACACCGATGGAGGATAATTATTCACTACAGAAGAGAACAGGAACATAAGAATAATATATAAATGCTTTAGAAGCTGGCAAAGTAAAAAAAAATTATAAACCTTTATTACAAAGACTTAGGATCTGAAACGGACAATTTTATCTGACGCGTAAAACCCCAAAACGAAGACTTTTTACAATTCTGATTTAACCATCATTAACCATCAGACAATCAGTAAAACTATTGATGCTTCTTTATGCACTAAATAGTATGAAAAACAGATCGAGGAGCTATAAAGGCAGGAAAAGGACCAAAAAAAAAAAGAACGCTGTAGTTGAAAATCGTTTAAAATAAACGAGCCTCAATAGTTGCACATCTACCATAGCTGGGATACATTTCAGAGAAACAACTGCACCCAGGAACTTTAAGGTGTTGGAAGACGTTCCATTAAGTGAAATGCCGAGACAATTGCTTGACAACGGTATATAATATATGCAGGTACTGCATCAGTTGCGATGATATATGCTTTGAGTTGCGCTCTGATATAATTTGAGAGGAATCATGGATTTAATTATTCATTGGTATAAAAATTTTCATTGCCTTTGGACTAAAACTATATTTAAGGATTAACGTGAATTCATTCAAATATATTCTGACTTATCAATATATTATAGACTCTTGATAACTCACCAAATTCAGTTTATTCACAATGCTCAAAGTTTGTCTTAAAGTTGCATTTTATAACCTAGAAAATTAAATTATCTGTTGATATTACATAACTTGTATGGTTTGCTTATTTATGTTACTTAAATTAAGACCTTACAGCAAAGTCTTGTGTGAGGAACATTTCATCAGCAGTTTACAAGAATTCTGGTCTAGAAACTAACCAGTTTTCAATCAATTCCGTAGCCAGTATCTTGTTCCTGAAACAGGTGATATATATATATATATATATATATATATATATATATATATATATATATATATATATATATATATATATATATGCTATATATATATATATATATATGTATGCATGCCTCGGTCGAAAAACCTTAATGCTGCATGACGTTATGACGTCATTTGTTATTACACTTCTTACATATATGAACAGTTGAGTATATTGACCTAATTAAAACAGTAGTCGTGTGTTCATTTTATTTATATATTGACAGTTTCTGATACTTTTCTGTCCTTACGGGGAGAGGCTTGGAGAATATGATAACAATTAATTGCTATAATATTATTAAATTTGAAAAGATAATATGCACAAATACAATTGCTTGATTATTTTCAATATATTACGTAAGAAAACTTCAGCGCAATTTTTACTATGTTGAAATCAAATTGTTTCTTATATTATCCTCTTTTGATCTTTCAATACATGCAATATGTTCATAGCTACGTGGCAACAATGTTAAACGAGGCCACTAATGTACAATTAAAAATATCAAGGCTAAATCCATTTCGTGTACGTAAAGTTAAGACATGTGTCACTTCCAAACAAACTATTACTAATTAAGTTGTTCAAATTTTTTAACAATGATCGAGACAAAGCTAGCAAACAGCTTGAATGGACTCATCAATAAGCAATTTGTAACTACGTGTAACTCAAATACATATGTAATGGCGTCTCTCTGACACGTATTCATACTTTCCATGTTAAACTTACAAAGTATTCTTTTGAAGTCAATTGCCTCCATCGTTTTCGGGCGATGGACAATGCACAGCTGTTACACGATATTGGTTACGTGGCTCTACATACCAAGGGAGGCAACTCGTGAAATACAAAAGATGTCGCATGGACAAACCATTACAATACCGGCTGGATCCGCCAAGGTGTAGATAGGGTAAACATATCGGACCCTCGGCAAGCGAAAATGACCAAACATGAATTGAGGTATATTATGTGGATATAATAGAACTGCCTTCACAAATTCACATATTTAAGTATCGACGAAAAATATGTTTGTGTAAATGACGAAACTAACTTCTAATATATATATAGGTCAAACTACGCCACATATTAAATGTTGTAAATAAAGAAGACTCACTTTTGCCTGTAGATCGTACTAATGTACATCCATCATAGAAGTGGTGCCACAGAGTAGGAAATGCAAGGTTTGGTCAAGGACGTGGTCATACACTTTTAAATGGTGTGGGTTGCAGAAGGACAGAATGAATATTAACTGCATGTTCTTGCTCGAGAACCCACAGTTGAGAAGATAATGATAATGTTTGAACAACCGTCGTAACGCTCCAAGGTAACATTTGGAAACGGTTCCCGAATACAGCCTTGACATTTGGACCCAGAAAGCAGATTGTAGTGTCATAAGAAAGCCTTGCAAAATGTTTAATCTGACCAACAGTTAATGTCCTAGATCTTACACAAACATAATTTGCTTATATTGTTTTGAGACGTATTCTGTACTTTGGCTGCCTTTCCCTAGTGGTACTAACAGTAATACATCCAGACCATATACAACTGCTTATTCTGCCATGCAGTCAACCGTTTCTGAATGGAAGTTCCCATATAATGACTTTAAATATCATATAAATCGGCTTGTTTTATTTATTTGGCAAATTATCCAGAACGAAAACTCAACAAACAAACTTTATAACATCAAACCCAATATTGGAGATTGATATCTCTCATATAGAACAAATCGCGGAGATGTGGTGGTACTGTGCTGGTGGCATACAAGTCACACATGCATTGTTCATACATACCTCCTGTGGAGTGAACCTCGATCAAAATGTAGATCCTGCAAGTAGTAACTGGAAATGAACACATTCTTCTCGAGTTCATCGACTTCGGTCCTGTAATTTAGATGACGATTATCTAAATTGATAAAGAAGACTTATGCGATGCCACCTTAAACATCTTTGAATTTCCTCGTAATTCCTCAGGTTTTTCATTTTCTACGGTTCCCAGTATGGATCGCTTGCCCTGGATGCTATGAAGAAGGAGCCTAGTTAATTCCGATTCAAGCGATGAGAGGACAAGGTAAATAGGACCAAAAGAAAACACAGCGCATTGGTCATAAAAGACATACAGGAAATGAGCCTTGTGGATGGCTTACACCGATGGTAAAGAAGGCTGATAGTAGCTGGGTAGACAGATCAAGGTCACGATCGCTCAGAAACAAAGAAGATAACTAGTGTCCGCACAATAACATTAGTTTCAAATCAAAGATCATGCCCTAACTGTGTTAATTGATTGCATTTAGGATAAGAAGGAAAGATGTTGGTTTGGGGTAAATATGCCAGGTTTCAAGGTAAGTCTTTCTGAACGAAATAACAAATGGTCTGTACGCAAATGGTTATGTTATCGAAATATGGAAGTATAACATATGGGACGGGCGCATGATATGCCGTTTACGGTTCTCTTACTACTATATAACAAACTAACTTTTGTGAGCATTTTAACAACATAAAATATGACTTAAAAGACAATGATATACTTTAGATATATTAATATCAATTGCATTTTTAATTTGTAAATCGGTAAACTGTATTTGCTTTGTAAAGAAAGTCCGTATCTTAGTTCAATACTCGTTCATATTACATAAAATATATCCAATGGCGATGTTTGAAAAAAAATTTAAACAACCAAAAGCTGTTAGCATATTTAAACAAAACCTGCTTGAGTTAGGTCAATGAACCTTACTGATATATTTGTAGGTGATATGTTAGATTTTCAAAACATAATAGAGGCAGATTAGCACAATCAAACACAAACCACAATTTAAGATACATGAGATGCAATCGGCATATGTGTATTATATGCTGATAACCTGATTTCTTTTTCATATCATTGCAGAAATTTTTATTAAAACATTTTTGAACATTTTTATGATCTGCATTGGAAACATGCATACTGTACTAATAGAAATCTAGTTTGAACTTGAACTACCGAAAATAGCATTAAAAATATTGGTACAAACAGTTAATGATGCATTGTGTGCGTGATATTGTGTTTTGCAGTGCAAATATATTATGGTAATTCACAAATTATCATTTGTGCTTTTTGTCAACTAAATTCAGGTTATGTACATATATTTTCATCGGCCTCATTAGCAGGATGCACGTACGCCCCCCCCCCCCGTGCGACTGTACGAGGAAACCCTACCGTGTGAAGAACACACTGAGATATTTTGCAATAGCCAATAGAGGACTATGTGGACACTAATTTTGGTTAGGTTAGAGAGAATGGATCCCCGAGGTTTGGCTCATGTATTTTGGTCTCTTCTTTCCTTTTTTCCTTTTATCTTATTACATCTCATTCCAGATAGTGTTATTGGGCGATAAACACTTTCCGCACCACCAACACGTAGCTAACCTGATTTAATTTAGGGCAAATTATCTTTCATATATTTCATCGTAAAGTTTTTCCCATATTTCGTTTTTAAAGTAAAAACTACCTTTCAAAAAATATGTTCATTTAACCTTTGTCATATTTATTTGCTGAAATATTACTTAGTGATATTTTATATAACATAATCATATACTGAGTGGCATAGACTTCGGACAGGATCATATCTGTTGATAAAAGATGATCTCCAAGGACATACCTGCTCAGAAATGCATTTCTTATATGTAGCTTATAAATTGCTGACCTCCGTTCTAATCAGGCATTAATTTCCTCTGACTTAGTAAAAGTTAACGGCTCGTAATACGTAGATGCAAAACACGGAGCAAACCTGTGCTGTAACAATAAAGTCCCATAAAAGCGAAAATAGCGTTTGGAAATTGAAAAGTAGCTTTCTACCAAGAGGTGTATTGCCTATGATTTTTCACTGAAGACGAAGTCTAGGAGAATACTGAGCATCAAGAATAATATGTTAAAGAACAAAATAGGGTTTGCATCCTGAATACTGTATTTTAAAAATAAATAATCTGCTTTGTTTTGATATTATTCTTCTATATTCTTTCATATTTAATTGTGTTTTGTTAGGAACACATATAAATATTACTTTTATATTGGTACAAAACTACTTAAATAATACTTATATCATTATGTTCGATTTAGTTTGAAAATCTATTCCACTGTAAATATCCTAATTGAATGTTTACCAATAGCTAAAGAGTGTTTGGTATGATTTTGCATAGATATTTTGCAGGTTTGAACGTTCAAGAATGGCAGGTTTTTATTAAAAAGAAATGGATTTGTTGGAAAATGTATCAGCAAACGCGACCTAACCATTTGGTATGTATTATACTATGTAGTGTCAACAATTACTTTTTCAGAAGTGTTATTTACTTAATATTGAGCTTTTTTTGTGGATTATTCGGCAACGAACGTAACTTTTTATCCTGTTAAGCAGATAAGTTACATCACTTCGTTTTCATGGAGACAGAAACTGAGTGGTGCTAATTTTGTACAGTTAAATTTCTTGGTCCTCATTAATGTTGATACTTAAAGAAAAAAATCTATTTTGAGATAACCGTTAAACAGTTACCTATTCCACACCAAGAGATAGAATATAACCATTGTTATGGTATCAGCCATCCCTCCAAAAGCCGGGACACGATATTTTGCAGTTCATTTGGGGTTAAATTATACAATAAAGCAACTTAAAGTAGAGCATAAAAAACGTTAGCGAGATTGGCGCAATACCTTAACTGAGCTAAGATAAACCTTGTCAAATAGTTAAATTTGTTTTTCTGGACTGGATGTTTGTTATCATTATTCAGCATTCCAAAATATGCACCCAACTCAACAAATAATTTACTTCAAAGAGTAAAAAGTGATACTTTGATCAGTAAACTGCGGATACTTGTCACCTTAGGACTAATAAAACAATGGTGCATTAGCCTCCAGGTACTATCCCTTAACTGAAGCTAAATTATGTCAATAGATAGTCCGAATGTGGTCAGTGTAGCTCAAGTAAATCGCAGTCTTACATCTTCATTTAGCATCTCTGCAACACCTTTAAAAATAAGTTATTAAAGAGAACGGAGGAAATCGACTTTATTTGGAATTTTGGCGTGTACATTAAGGTCAACATGCTCCTTTTGGAATTGAGTATAAATGTATCTGGATTGATGTTGATGTATTGGCATGGGACAGACATTTGCTGTTCAGCACAGAAACGCATGCCATGTTTGCAGCTAGTGCTTGTGACAAAATCAGAAAAAATGGGAACCAAGCATTTGTCGATGACATGTGGACAAAGTACAATAATTGGTGAAAAAAAGGGAAAATCCTGTTCCAAGCCTCCCTACAATAATAATCATATCATGTAAGACATTTGATGGTTAATGGTTTGCAGGGGTTAACTAAGGAAGGTTGAAACCGACCCATGGTGCATGTAAAAAATTCCCTCGTGTTCTACTATTCCCCTATTTTCTTGCAGAATTAATTACTATTTTAACCATTTTTATCACAGGACTTCAACCATTGACCTCAATGACAATCAGCAACTGACATCTTGGATTGGTCCTCAACCGGGGACTGTTAGGCCAACATTGTATTAAGATCTATGTACACCTGATTGCCGAACGTTTGCCTGAGTGTGTCCAAAAAGAACATTGCAATCAAGACCCTCGCCTAATCTACCAAACTAACTCCAACTGAAGACCATTATCTGATTCTTATGTCTGCGAAACAATAAGTTATGAAATTTGCTTTTCATGTTATTATACATTGAGTAGTTTGCAACAGTTGTCTTTTCCACATCGGTAAAGAGTTATATTTTGTCGTTTTCTGATCTAACTATTTCTTCTGAATGAAACTAGTTTGTTTCATAAATCAATGCACACCTTGCACCAATGGCATCTTATGTTGATGTGTCCCTTCATGTCAACAGGCCTTATAACTGTATGCTCGCAAATTTCTGATTGGCAATGACGGAAAGTTTAGTGGTATCTAATATATAGTTTCAAGACCAGCAAATGAAATTGGTTTAACGAAATAATTTGAAAATAAAATAAATCACAACGTCAGTTCTTTAGTATTGTTTATTTAATGCAGGGTCACATACAATCATTAGCATGATTTAAACAATTACATCTGTATATATAGATGGATAGCCTTCTTATATAAGTATATTTTGAGATCATATTCACGCCTATTTACAATTGGGCCATGCATAAGTTCTCAGATACGCATACCCAAGCCTTCGATCTAATTGTTCCATTACTTGCCATATATCTTAATAAGTGTGCCGAAAACTAAAATCTAATTGTTTCTTTGCTTGCATCAGCTGGAGTCATATCATTTGATTAGTGATAGTTATATCGATGGCAATACATCACAGTATGTTCTAGTCATTTTAGTAGTATATCTCCGCATTCTGATTTTCAAAATATCTATTAAACCTTGCTACTTCAACAGCATGTTTGTCTGCGTGAATGGAAGATAAGTAATTTCTTTCTCCAACAATTTTCTCTGAAAGTGTGGTTATTAAAATATTTTCATTAAAAAATTAATATTTTCTAGGTTTTGTGAATTAGATATTTATCTGAATGTATCGTACACGTCGCCTCCATTTATGCGTTCGCTTTCTAAACCCAAGTGGATTATGAGAATACATGTATTTGTCAAAGTGTGTCTGTATACACTATTGAATGTTTCATATGGTTAGCAGCAGCAGAGGGTGAACAGACCATTTTGCTTGAGACATTATTTATGAAAAAATAAGCCTTTCTACGAAAAGGAAATCTTAAGGTCAGCGACGTTAAACCACAACCTCTAACCACGACTCTGTCAGACCGTGAGATTTCTTAGGGTTAGATTATCTCGTTACTTTATCTTTGACTCGCTGGTTTTTTTATGGTGTGTTTATTTTACTCGCTGGTCACTCACCGTTGGTCGTTCACCCTCTCTGCTGCTGTAAATTAAACAGCCATTATAGATATTATCAATAATGATTGGAGAACCACACTCAGCTAGATTAGCTAGAGAGCGACTACAGGCAATCACAAAATATTTACCCGTCCGTGATTTAGTCAAACAACAACTACATGTTCGTCAGGAGTCAAGTGGAATTTGCAGAAGGTACAGAACAATTATTTAAACCGATTGTCGAGCCAACAAAGAAAATTGTTACAGCAACTGAGGCAACACAAAGAGCTCTTGAAACATTACCTGTTGATATTGCTGGCCGTATTCAAGCAGCTCAACCACAGCCACAACCACAACCACAACCACAACCACAACAGCCTAAACCAAGAACTAAGATAATAGATAAATTTACGCCTGAAGGTATTGCTGCTATCAGGGATCCAAAAAAAGTAATTAATATTGCCGCGTTTGGTAATTATGAAAGACACAAATATGTAAAACCAGAACATGTTAAATCTCTAAGCTCTGCCAATTGGATTAGGGATGTATATCGCATCTATACTGGTGTTCCAGAAATTAGATCTGATGAAGATGTTAATTTTAATGAATTTGATAAGGATATATATGAGCATATCGAAAGAGCTAAACAATTTAAATTAGGGAAACCAGTAAAAACACTTGGAGAACAAGTTCAACAATTTCCACAATTACTTCGTGATTATCCACAACCACAATTACTATCACCACTACCATCACCACAACGATCACCACGATTACTACCACCACTACCACAACAATTTAAATTACCACCACCACAACAACGAGAACAACCATCACCACAACGATCACAACGACTACAACAAGAGCTACAACAACGAGAACAACAACGACAAGAAATAATGAAACAATTGAAATCACCACGACAACCAGTTAGAACAACAGAGGAAGAATATCAAGATCCTGGCGCAACTGGAAGTGGTTTAGGAAGTGGCTTTATTACTTGTCCCAGTAACGTCCTTGCTGATGTTGATCGACTAGAAATTCTCATGGGAGGAAAACGAGCTGGCAATAATTCCCCAGAAATCATTAATGAAGCAGCTGATATTTGTAAACGATTATTTACAGGTGGTGTTATGGATATTAATGTGTATCGGTCCCTCATTAATGAAATCGCCGATGATTATTACAGTGACTGAGTATGTAATTAGATGCAATTAGTGATAAAATCACTTAATAATAATATGATCGTACACAATACTCATAGACCAACCATGGTTAGGGCAATAAATTCACGATTACCAGTATAGAAAACGACCTACGGAGATGGACTAGGTGATGTTGTTCAAGGTCTATTTAGAAGGATAGCCCCAAAAGCAATACCACTTGCAAAGCAACTAGGAATGAAAGCTATTGATGTTGTTCGTGAAAAAGCTATTGGCGCTGTTGGTGATGTTGCTAGCAAAGCATTCTCAGCGATCAAGGATAGACTAGCGCGATTAATACGCAGACAGACAGCGGTCCGACCTCAACTAGTGAAACTGGCCAGCACTGAAGTGATGCCCGCAAATGTCAGTAAAATAATAAATCAAGCTGCTAATCAGAAACTAGCAGAGTTGGCTACCAACACTAATGTTGGATTAGAAAAAGAAAAATATATAACCGCTAGTCTGGTAGCAGGAAGCGGTCTTCGTGTTAGACGAAATCGATAATAATAAAGATGTTCAAGCGTATATCTGATCCCGCGTTTGACATGGATGCACCAGTTTTAAAAGATGAATCTGTGCGCGATTATCAATATTATTCTTATGACGCACGTGTACCTGACGAGCGTGGAAGAACTGAGATACAAGTTCAAGATACAAGCAGATATTTCTTACCCTCTGAAGCATTTATTGAAGTAGAAGGTGAGATTATAAAAAACAGATAATACTGAATACAACGCTGATGTTAGAGTTGGTTTTGTTGATAATGGCATCATGGCATTGTTTGAGAGCGCTATATACATGATTGATGGAAAAAATATTGAAACAATCCATAATGATGTTGATGTTGCCACGACGATACTTGGTCTTGCGCGATATAGTGATGATTATTCAAGATCAGCTGGTCCATCAATGATGTTTGTAAAGGATACTTCTGACCACCCTGACAACAGACAATATGATATAAGACAACCAAGAAACTTCTCCGGCGCCGCTGATGCTGATGTAAATCCGGTGGTTCATGGTGTTAATCCAGAATTTAACTTAGGATTTGCAGCACGTCGATCAATGTTACAAGGAAATAGAAGAGCGTTTTCATGTGCAATTCCATTATCACATATATTTGGATTTTGTAGAAATGTTAGAAAAGTTATTTTTGGAGCCAAACACTCAGTTGTGCTTGTGCGAAAAGCTACTGATGATGATGCGATATGGCGACCTATTGGTGATGCTGGTAAAGTAATTCTGACAAAACTTTCTCTGTGGATGCCAGTAATGACTCCAACAGTACTTGAAGAAGAACATTTATTTTCTTTTATGAGCCAAGGTGGTAAATCGATGTTATCATGGTTGACAATGACCACAGATGCTGTGCAGAGTAATGTTAATGGTTTATTCACATGGCAAATAACTTCTCAGCGAGGTGTTTCTGCACCGCGACGTATATTTATTGCGCTTCAAAATGCTGCACGGGTAAACTCACAAAATCGAAGCATAATGGTGTTTGATCAACGCGGTGTTTCTGAGGTTTCTTTAAGGATAAACGGACATCAAGAACCAGCTGAAGATATTTTGTTAAATTTCGGTCAAAATCATGTAGCACGTGCGTGCATATCATCGATTAATGACATTCATGGGACGTGATCAGAATATTGATTCTGGTTTACAAATATCACAGTTAGATTTTACAACATTATATCCGATTTATTACCTTTCGCTGGAACATTTAGATTTAACCAGACAGTCCGTCATTGACATATATTTTCGAGCTCATGTTAACAGAGATGTTGGTGCTATTGCTGATTACAGAGCTGTCGCTGCTATACTTAGTGATAAATCGATGTTACTTGAAGGTGTTGGTGGACGAATGAGAGTTATTGATGCCCCAATAGAAAACATGTAATTAGATCGCTCATAATAATTATAAATGTCACATCTAGTTAATGTCAGTCTGACTCCTGGTCAGATTAAAAAGCTACAATCATCATCCAAAAATAATTGTGCGGCAAAAATATCACTAAAGCGAGAACAAATCGCGAGTGGTCCGAATAAGCTATCATTATCAGAACGCCAGCATAAGCATTTCAATGAAGCAAAAAAGTTAAACAAAGGTATAAAACTTAATCTTTCTGCGAGTATCATTAAAGACATCGTTAAAACGGATGGTATATTTCCACTTGTTGCCGCGTTACCAGCAATAATAGCCGCTGCAGCCCCAGCTGTTGCAAAAGCAGCTGCATTAGGCACTGTTGGAATCGCTGCTGGAATGGCGTTAAAGAAAGCAACGGGTCAAGGAATTATACACGCAGAAAACTTAAAAAAAAAGATCACGGGCAAAACAACGCGGAAGACGTCTAAGAGCACCAAACGTTCCACAGCCGGGCCGTCTAAGATTATCAGGCCCAGTATACTGTCGCGGTCTAAGATTACCAGGGACCCCATATTCATGGTACGGAAAAGGTCTAAGACTACCCCGGTAACTTCGTCATCGAATTCGATGATTTTCCCCATGTCCAATTTTGATTTACTTAAAGCTGCTAAGCAATTGAATATAAAAAAACTTTAGAGGAGTTTTTATGCGTGATCAATTACCTACCGTTGCAATGCAACATGAAACTGGTATTATTAATCTCGATACAAACTCTGGCCCAGGCACTCATTCGTGGCGTATGCAATTGATCCACGTGGAATTATTCATTTTGATTCGTATGGACTGGCACCACCAAAAGAATTTTTAAAATATATAAATACTGCTATGCAAAGTAAGAATTTGATGCGTTCTAAAATTTGGTATTCAACATTACCAACACAAACAATAACGGATCCGCCGATATTCGGTCGAGAAGTACTCGCTGTACTTGATGTTGTATCAAAATCAACAACGCCACCTCATAAAGTCGTGCATGAATATACCACGTTGTCACACTTGAACAGATATCAGTAAATATAATGGTAGATATTTATGGAAGATCTTCTCGCAAAGCTCAACAGCAAGTCGATTTATTCAAATACGCAACTCTTGATCAGCTCAGAAATGAAATCGATGATTTATTAAATATCACAAGTGTGGATCAAAATGAAGTCGTTGTTTTTCAGGATAAACAAGGACGATTAAAATCGAGTAATATACAACTGTTAGATGTTCTTATACGAATTCCCACCACAGTTATTAATAATATCGTTATTTTTTCTGATCAAGGTAAAATACAAGATTCCGGTAAGTCAGTTAACGATTTTATCAAGCGAGCTGGTGATTCATTCACGGATAACATTATTATGAATCGAAATAAAATTATAGACCTTGGAAACCCAGCCGCAGATACAGATGCAGCAACAAAAAAATACGTCGATGATCAAGAATCTAAGTACGTATTAGTCAACGGTGGTATAATGCGTGCATTTCTCAATATGAATAATAATGGTATTAATAATCTTAGAACACCAGAATCAGATTTCGACGCTGCAACGAAGAAATATGTAGACGATAAGGAAATCCCTATGACAACTTCGTTAGCTACAATCAATAATGAAATGACTACAATCAATACAAATTTTACTAATCACGTACAAACGTTCTTAAATTTTCGTAGAAACATAAACAGATCTATTAATGATTTTTTTGGAATTCCACCAACTGTTGATATCAAACTCTCCGAAATTAACATGAAACTCAACGACATTATTAACGGAATACCTAGTATTGTTCAAAAAACTAATCTGATTAAAATTCCACACGGACAAATTAAAAACATCGTATACACAGTAGCATCAGGATCATCAACGTGGACACCGCGCGATAACACTCTCGAACACACAGCAGAAGTAACTGGGTTATACAGGCTATCTGTGTACGGTTTGGAAATTACTGCGGCCACTTCATCATCACCGAATGTATATCATAATCCTCTGTTGGTGATACTAACCAAGGACATCAAAGAAACGTTCACGTTGACATCAATGGAAATGCCCCCGAGACGTTACTGGTGGTGCCTGGAATTCGTAGCTGAAACTGTTTAATTACTTAATTAAATGACGTTGTAATTGTATAATGAATCGAGTGACTGAGTCACTTATCGACGCTCAACGTCACAGATACGCTCAAGTATGTGAGTGTCAAGCCAAACTAAAAAATATCATCGACGATTATACAGTAAAAGTAAAAAAATATCGCAGACGTATGGTTGTTATTGATATAATTGTTTACACAGTTTCCGCTGTTATTGCTGGAACCGGATTATTATTATCAACAATAACAATGACAGCACTTGCAGTTGTAACAATTGTCGTTTCAACTTCAACGATTATAGCAGGTATTCTTAATATTATCGCTAAGAAGATATCTACGTGTACAAATGATAAATTACACGAGTATATAATAAAACTACACACAGCAACAACATCTTATTCTAAACTATCATCGTATATTTCTGCGTACCTCAGCGATGGTAAAATATCTGATGAGGAGTTCGCAACGATAATGAAAACCTACGATGAAGCATTTAGAATGGAACGCAATGCGTTCTCTAGCGATTCTAGTGATAAAGTAACCTGTGATAAGAATGAAGGTTGAATTCCCGAGAGTGCGTTCTATAAAAATAATAATTAAATAACTGAATATTTTAAAGAAATGTCAGCGTTAGAACTATTAGAACAGATCGTCACTAATACAAAGCATACAAAAACTACTATGATATCATTAAGTTTGACCAATCCTGAATTTAGCGTTAACTTTCTAACTGCAGTTACAGCAAGTGAAATAACATTAGCACAATTACGAGTTTATAATAGCTGGCCAAATATCAGGTCTAAATCGTTTGGTGGACTACCAGCAAACAATTCACTTGTATTTGCGAATAAGAATAAACCTGATGGAACTCCTGATTGGCAAGTTGTTGGAATTTCAACGGGCAGTTATCAAATAGAACAGATTAATGATGAGTTCCAACGCAGAATTAAATCTATCACAGGAAAAGAATCCAAAATAGCAATCACTGTTTACGAACCAACATTATCAGCGGCGATTGAAATAAATTCCCCTGATTATGTTGTAGATATTTATCAAAGTTCCATCAGATCTGTGTTAGGATGGCTTGATGTTCCTCCAGACCAAAGGTCAAATGGAATTCCAGAACCAAAAAAAAATTAATTTTAAAAAAGCGAAAAAAGATTCATTAAAGATCTAGAATATCGAAATAAGTATCCATGGCACCGTATAAAATTTGAATTAGATCCAAGCAGCAATCAACATTACTTTACCGATTTTGACGGTAAAAGGATCCCTAAGATAACTAGATCAGCATTTTATATCATCATCGTAGACGCTAGGACGCAAACTACTAGAGATATTGTTGATGAAGTTTTTTTTAAAAACTTTTTAGATCTTCTGAAGCCTGAATACGATAAAAAAACTTAATGATTTAAGAAGTTTATTTATTTCATTATCTCAACCTTATGACGATGGTGTAAAAAATCAGATAATCGAAACAATAAAACATTTAAATGGGATCTTATTTGATTTATATATCGCTAATCGAAGTATTATAAACGTTGCGACTGAAATCAATGGAAATATTTACGCAGATCCGAAACGAAAACAATTATTTCTTGATCATTACAAAATAACAGAAAAAGATTTACAAACATTTATAATACCATATTTAAATAACGCTGAAATAAATAAAAAAAACAACTCAACGATGTCATTGATGAATATTTCCCTAAAATACTTGCAGCGTGGATAAAAATAGCCCCACCACCGGTTATTCTTAAATATAATAATGATCCATACGGTGGAGGCCGTCATATCTCGCCTGGTATTGTTAATATTACATCAACGATCGCAGTCAGTCTAGTATGTGATGTAATTGATGGCAGCTATCAAGTAGATCTTTCAAAAAGATGCTCGCTGCTGAGCAAGGTTATATATTATATTCATTTAGCCCTCAAGCGCCACCCGGGTGGTTAATTGTATCTGAACCAATTAACCCCGTTTATCTATGTGTACATAATCCGTTATTATCAAGGATACATTTCAAACTTACAGACCAAATAGGACGTATTTTGGATTTGCAGAATGAAGTTTTAAGTATTAATCTGTATGTGAGATCATAGAGCGTTATATCGCAAAACAAAAAAAAAAAAAAATATCCAAATCTAACTCGGATCAGAATAATTTTTTTTTACTGGGGTAAATCGTAATTATCAGAATAAAATATTATTATAAGTAAATAACCTGTATACTTTTACCAGGGATTTTGTTTAGCCATTATCACATTAACTCCACCTTCACTTTCATTTTCACAATGCTCTCTTAACTGTCTTATACGAAGGTTCACAATCTTTTTCTGTTCGTATTCATGAGATAATTCTAACTTAATTTTGTCAATAGCGTTTGAGAGAGGTGCAAACAGTTTTACCTGATTATCTGTAACTGTTGCCAACGACTGTAACATTGTCTGCTGGATAAACTTCATGAATTTATAATCAGATGGTAAAGTGTACTTGTTCTCTAATTTCCGTTGTTCCAATGATTCAAAGCCAGACAGTATTTGTTCAGGATTAAGATTATCAGATATATTTACACCGTTATGCTGTAATATTTTAATCGCAGAAATAATAACATTAATATTTTCAGAATTCATTATATTATTAGTGTTTGTTTAATATAAAAACAAAATCAGAATAAAATAAAAATAATAGTCCCTAAGGACTGTTTCAAGATGATTATATACATATGATTATGATTATATACATATGATTATATACATATGATTATGATTATGATTATATACATATTATTATGATCATATACATATTATTATATACATATGATTATATACATATGATTATAATTATATACATATGATTATGATTATATATTAATTAAGGACAACACAAAACACAGAATCTTAATTACAGTAGCGTATTTACAGCAAGCGTATTTACAGCACAATTTACCCGATGTGAAACCCCTAGGTTGCCAAAGGTCATCCTAGTAGGCTCAGAGGTTATACATAAACTTATCTTATGGACGCATAAACACACCCCTCCCCCCCAGCAAATTCCTAATAGAAACGAAATACTAGAAATTCAGAGGGCTGTCTAGGCATTATGATTTTATGTAACCCCTTAAATCAAGCAAGCATATTTACAGTAACAGTTTTTACAGTAACGTATTAACATATTTACAGTAACGTATTAACATATTTACAGTAACGTATTTACATATATTTACAGGGACAGCACAGTTACATATAAACTTAATTTTAAGAACTTTAACCCTAGGACAACATACAAACTTATCTTAAGGACAATACTACGGGCCTTCTCTACGTTCAATAGAAATTTTTGCACACTCCCCCATCATAATCACCCAGGGAGTGCAAAACTGCACCCACCAAGTGACATGGTGGAGAGTGTACAAATTTTCTATTGAAACAATAGACGGGCTGGCTACGCCCAATAAATAATAAATTTTGGCATAATATCACCTTCGCCCGACAGTTTGCCGGTCACGAGAATCGAACCTCGGATCTCGAGCATGAAAATCCAGCGCGTTAGCAATCGGCCACCGGACTTCAATATGTATATATGTTAAAAAAGTTATTATATAGTTAGCGCAGTATGCAGAAGAAAATTAGAATTTATTGTAATGTATTGTGGATTTCTTAATAAAATCAGAATTTATTGTAAATGTATTGTGGATTTCTTAATAAAATCAGAATTTATTTTCAGTTTCCAAATGCTTGAAACTGCATTACACAAAACCCACAGCTAAAAGTCTGTATTAATCAGACGTTGCCAAGGATACTAAAATAATCGATAAGTTGGACGAATGCCATTCATTTCTAAAAATAACCTCATGTACAATTCACTGCTGAGATATATATTAGCCGATATAACACAGATAATATGTGACTCAGGTTAGCTTATTCTTTGTTTTGTAATAGTAAAATTAGCTACAATGGGCTTCTTGGAAACATTAGTGTTCTATGGGACATTCTAAACTGTATAAATCTCTATTAAATACATGTATTTAAGACAAATGGATTTTGCTGTTTCTTGATTACAACAAAATCCTGGAGGAAAATTTGCGTGCTGACTGTACACACAATTACATATCATTTTATGAAAAAGGAAAATATATCGATACTTACTTATAGGGTTGGACTCTTCAACCACTTGATAAGGTGCAAAAGCAATGTGGGTTCTGACCCAAACTCACAATATCATTAGTACAACAAGTACGACAACTGCAATATTTACTATTATGCTTGACGGAGTTGTCTCGCTTAATCATCTGATACCATAGGAACATTACATCAATGAAAAAAAACACCTGCATAAAACATGAAACTATGAAAGCAAAATGAGACGATACTGGTTCATGAAGAAGGTTCTGGTAGACTAACATATTGGAATCTGATTTTTTGTAGAAATCTTTTGGAAAAAGCAGATCTCGTGATATTATCTGCCACGTATTTTACTGAAGGTGATGCTATGTTAAAGTATTTACTAGCAGAATTAATTGATTTAAACACAATTTCTTCGCCATCTGTATTTGTGGATTTAACAGCCCTTGCGTATCGTACGCCGCCAGTATTTCCGGACTTGCAATTTTGACTTTGTGTAACAATTCGCAAGTTATCAAGCGAGTTATCAAGTTTATTACCACTGATGTGATCTATTACAAGTCTATCTTTAATGATCCCAAAATAACACTCGAACACGAACCTATGTGAGAAATAATGTTTATTTCCATTGGTATTAAATCTAAGATAACCAAATTTATCAACATTACCGGCTGGTTTCTTTCATCTACAGTTCCTAATTACACCATCACGAGATGCTTCATAATTGGTGATGATTGGATGCTTTGCAAATTCATTTTGCTTCATTTATATACTAATATTATTTGTTTAAATCATTATTTTGAAAATCTAGCGAGATAATCTTCCTCGGTTTTTATGGGAGATTCAGAAAATGTAAAATTTTTTTATCGTAATATCGTTTCAGCTCTCTGTATTTTTTACCACCACATTGCACACACAATTGAGTTTTTCCTCTGACTC
>JAECUM010037172.1:0-38976 GCA_016617855.1 Megalonaias nervosa
GGAGAGAGAGAGAGAGAGAGAGAGAGAGAGAGAGAGAGAGAGAGAGAGAGAGAGAGAGAGAGAACATTCGTATTGATCGGGGGAAACAAGGAAAACTGTCAGATGTAAAGTAGAACAAAACACTGGGGTATTAACTGGGAAAATGTGTGGAAGACATGGGCGGGAATTAAAGTCCTTACAAGTTCAAAGTATGATTTTTAAATTTTTACAAGATATATGGCTTACGGGCGAAGTGGCTTTCAAACGCCACATGGCAAAGGAAATACCCAAAATGCCCAAGATATAAAACAGCCACTTCACAAAATACCATGCAATAGCTCAATGTGAGAATAATAAAATAGAAAGAATTAACTTCATAATGCAGATATACAAACAAGGGAGATACTGAAGAAATAATTTATTATATCTAGACGGAATATCTGATAAAAAAAGTATACAAAATATAACTGATTATATTGTTAAAACAGTGTTGAAATATGGTCATGTAGTTAGGATTAAACAATAAGTGCTTGACTAAAATAACATTTTTCCTGCACCCTTGTAGAAAACCACTGTGGGGGATCGGCCCCAGTCCATCTCCCCGGGCTGGGGCTCCTCTCTCACATGTCACAAATACACAGGGATGCTGGAAAGGAATTTACAAATCTTTGAATTTTTGTCCTTTTTAACGGTATCTCCCTTAGTTGTTCTTTTTATTTTCGCTCATTAGCTTAATCTAACATTTAAATTCACATTACAAAAAAAAAGGGAAACCCACCAATCTAACACAACGTTAACAATCTCTTTAGATAGATACACCAGGCCTTTCTGACGGGGAACAGGGAACCTTCGTACCAAAGGAGGTAATGTGCGTAGAGAGCACGAAATGAACAGGGCTGTGTGGTAGTTCATGAAAACCTCGGACGCAGCACATGGACAAACACACAAAAAACATAAGGGATACACGAACACAACATTAACAACATGATTTCCCTCAAAATAACAGACACACACACAAATAAACATACAGACGCCGAGGGAAAAGTTTTTCCCATTTTTTTTTTTTTTTTTTCATTTTTCATTGAGACCTCTTTTCTAGCCTTAGGAAAACTCGAGGTACCACAAGACCATGCCCCAAAATAAGGAGCAGAACGATTATCAAATAAAGGTAGTGTAGCCCCTTATATAAGGCTAGGCAAAGTGCCCTCGAATAATATTAAAAAAATGAGAGAGACACTTGCAACATGCAAACAGAAAAACACAGTTTAGGGTTTTCTTTGTATTTTGTACCTTTTGATAGAATACATAAACGGCTCTCATTCTTAAAGAAATTTAAAAGCAATAAAAAACCAAAAAGACCTCCAGAAAGGAAAGTGTTGCTATTTTAACAAAAAATAAAATAAAATAACAATTATACAACCAGGGAAATGATATGACATAATGCCGTCATTACAATAACATCTATAGCCTACAAACACTATAGCATATATACATGTAGCAAACACAGGACATCGACAATCACATAAACAACAGGGGGAAGGGAATCTACCATAGGCAATGGTCTTTGGTCGGACGAACAACCCCCATTAGCTAGAGGAACCAGCCTGGGTACCTCACACATACACACATAAAAGCTTTTTCTTATATTTCGGCGAGGGGGGGGGGCAAAATTTTTTTAAAAATGTTTGCAAATGGATAAGCAGACGTTGTAATACAGTTTTAAAAGGCGTATATTTATGATTTTGATCACCTTAAAAATATAATTTTATTTCTTTTTTGTTTGGCATGGCAATAGGGCCCTTAGAACACTGTCGCCTTTATGCTGGATTAGACACAATATGTGTGTGAAGATTATGTCTGCATAAGGATGTTTTGACTATAACAGTTGTGTGTAGGCAATAAGGCGACGCAGTATTAAAGCGACAAATGTGTGTTTATGTTTAAAAATTAATTTTGCAGTTTTAAACATGAATACTGAAGCTTGATAATAGGAATTATAATTTATTTCGATGAATTCATATACAAATATGTGCTACTGTTTCATAACACAACATGATGTCATTCTGTCACCCTAATGCTGACCGGTGACGTAGGTCGCCCTAATGCTGGTTACGTGCTCATGTGTGTGTGTGTGTGTGTGTGTGTGTGTGTGTGTGTGTGTGTGTGTGTGTGTGTGTGTGTGTGTGTGTGTGTGTGTGTGTGTGTGTGTGTGTGTTAGCTTTCGCTTACACACATATCGTTTGTGCAAAAATTTAATAAACAAAGAAATAGCAACCATTGACGTAAACCATTTAATTTCACCGTGTAGGTGTATATCATCATTCTCAGTTTTTCTGCAAGTCATTTTTGGGGCTACTAGATTGTAAAAAATAATCTTCGTGAGGTACCAAACGAATTTCTTTCTTCGCTGGTCTTGTTGGTTCTGTCATTCTATCAGATTTACGACCGGTTTTTTTTCTCTTTCTCAGTCTCTTAGTCTCACTCTGTAATGCAAATGGTATTGGATATGAGACAATAATATCTTCAAGATCGCTAGTACAAACTTCTACCAACACATTTTGAAAAGTATTGTGTGACACGGATCGTCATTGTCTCTTGGTGTCTGCTTTCTCCTTGGAAAAGTGTGATCATTTCATCTTGATTACAAACTTTAAGTTTTACACACTACCTGAACTCTTTACTTCTCACGGTGTAGGTATAAGCCTTCGTTCTCAATTTTCTGGAACTGCGTTTTTGCGTCTCTCAAATGTCACAATAATTTTGGGGGACGAACAAATTTCTTGTGGGCTGAATCAGGACTCTCTTGGTTTTGTGACAGAAGTGGAGGACATTGATTAAGGCTCGCTCATGTCGTCTTCGAATGGATTAGAGCTAACACTTCAGCTCCTCTGTGTGTGTGTGTGTGTGTGTGTGTGTGTGCGAGAGAGAGAGAGAGAGAGAGAGAGAGAGAGAGAGAGAGAGAGAGAGAGAGAGAGAGAGAGAGAGAGAGGAGACGGTATGACGTTGCCTCTTACTTTCTTCTAGTTTCTCACCGGAGCAGTTTCATCTTGATTGCAAAAATTTCGCTTGACTAGGTTTCTCACGCAGCAGGTCACTATATAAGATTAGTGTCTTAGTGATTTTAGCGTATTCATTCAGTTCTCAAACAGTCAAGAAGATTGAAGAGTCAACACAGATCGACCTGTTGGTCAAAGATTTGCTAACAGTCATACGACAGCATACTTCACAGGCAAACAAAACTTACCCTTTTGGTTTATGATTTGATGAGAGTCAGAGAAAAGTGTATAAGTCCTCATGAAGTTTGCTGTATCTTTAAGGTACATGGGCATTTGTCTCCAACATGTCCGCTTCGTCCAATAAAGAGAGACAAAAGTCAAGATACCTGTTATCGTTGTCAGGAGAAAGGACACTGGGCTTCAGAGCGCCCTAAGAAAAAAGAAAAGAAACAAGAGGAGAAAGTGGAGAAGGGTTCAGAAGAAGAAAGTGATGATGAGGAAGAACTTGTGCCAGTGAAGAGATGGAAATGGAAACATGAACTATTTGAGCCAATGTGTTGGACTATAGCCTCAAACGGAAAATGATGTGATGTGAAATTTCATTGTAAATAATAAAAAGAGAATATACCAGAAAGAAAGCGTAAGTGTCTCTTGGTCTTGATTTTAATAATAAAAATGGTGTATATTGTTTTTGTATTGTCACCGCACAGAATATATGCTCGTTCGCCTCTCTCTATCCCTCTGGATCATGTTTTAGTTTGAACTGAAATGGAAGGGATGTTTTCTTTCACGTACGCACTTCAGGCATGCAAGTGAGATAAAATGTGTCAGTCTGTTCATCCATCATTGTTATGTCTTGATTTTTTCTAAACACTTTAAATAGATAAATTCTCACATACGCATACACTGACGCCATAGAATGATGGGTTAAAGGGGTTTTAGAGTGTGTGTGTGTGTGTGTGTGTGTGTGTGTGTGTGTGTGTGTATTTGTTTGTGTTTCTGTGCGTGTGTGTGTATTTTTGTTTGTGTTTGTATGTGTGCACGCGTACGTTTGTGTGTGAGTGTGTGTGTAGGTGTGTTTGTATGTGTGCACGCGCACGTTTGTGTTTTTGTGTGTGTAAGTGTGTTTGTTTTTTTCCTTAACAGAAACACTTGTCCCTAACGCAAAAAGTGTTGTGTGTTTGTGTGTATGTGTTTGTTTTTTCCTTAACAAAATATTTATCCCTAAAGACAAAAAATAGTGTTTGTGTGTTTGTATGTGTGCACGCGTACGTTTCTGTGTGTGTGTGTGTGTGCATGTGTGTTTGTTTTCATCCATAACAAAAACACTTGTCCTACACTCATGATTGTTTGTTTTGTGTGAATGTGGAGTAGTGTGACTATAAACACTAACTCCCTTGCTGATGTGATTGTAAGTAATGGTGTGTTTTGTAAATATAAACTTTCCTTCTCCAACTATGTATTGATAGAAAGTATAGTAGTTTTGTTAGTATTAGTGTGTTGTTTTGAATAAAAATTTATTTTAGGTTAGCACTCTCATCCCTGTGGATTGTTTGGCAGGTGATATGGGTAGTTGGTAAGAGGGGATGTTTTCCTTCACATCCATGCTTGAGGCATATAAAATGGAGCGTTCGTCAATTCGAGTCACAAGGGTCTTCAATTTGGCTCATGAAGACCCAACACAAACCAATCATGATCCTTTCGACGACCCCTCGTCTAAAACAAAAACTAACCAAACACATTCACCAATTACGGATAATAATAACGGAAGGGCAAACCTCCCTCCAGATTGGGAAAGAATCTCGAAAAACGGACAAGTACACTAAGTACACAAAATTCAAATTAAATTAATACCTAGCCCTCCAAATTGATAACACAACAAATGCTCGACCAATTGAATGGGTGGCCTACACAACACTGGTATAAGGATGTCCATTAGCACAACTGGACAAGATATGACACTAAAACCGATCTTGCCGTTGGGTCGGTGCACATGGTGGCGGGTGTTGGTGTGCCCTGGGTGGCTGTCCCCGGGGCGCTTTCGTGGCGTTTTTGCGCGGCTGTTTCCTGGGTTCCGTCTCCTCCTTTCCTCGCCAGCTGTGTGGATGTAGACTGAGTGTCAAAGGTCAGAGGTCAATCGGAAAAGCTTTGGTAAAGGCCCAGCATTTGGGCTAAAAGCCCGGCACGGGGCTAAGTGCCTCTCTAGGGGAGCAATGCCGCCCAGCCTGGGGCGGCATCCAGCCGAGGCCGAGTGCCCCCCTAGAGGGGCTATTGCCCAGCCTGTGGCCTGGAGTGCCCCAATAGGGGCCTCTGGTCCAGCCCGGGACTTACAGTCGTAAAGCACATGGTGCATAAACGACTATAATCCTTCAAGTTCAAGTTCAAGTTCAATTCGACTCACAGTCGCGGTGAACGCAGCAGGAGAAGCACATAACAAGCAAACAGGACTAGCGATGGATCTTTTTCCCGCCCTTGCACGAATGCATTGAGAAGCCTCGGCCTCAAAATGGCCACAGGGTGGAGTATTAGAGCGCAGGAAAAGCGCACTACTCTACTATTAATATGGGAGAAAGAAACTACGAATGAGGAAGAAGGAAATAGACAGGATAGAATTAGGCGCCGTGGACATGATGATAACAGATATCGGAGAAATGAAACACGATATCAAGCAAGGACATATCCCAGTAGACGGCCTCAACGTGGACGAGAGTTACCAGAGAGAACCCGACCTACACAGCCTAAACAGCCAGCCAAGCAAAATACATCAAGCTCCAGCCAGGCAATACAACCTACAACATCAGAGAAGAGCAAAGAGGTGAGGGAAAAAGAATTATCTACTCCACCTCCCCCACCTCCACAACAAGTAGCACCACCATCAACACCACCACAACCTACTGTGACCCGGAAGAAAGCGGCCAGCCCTCTATCAACTCCATATGCACCCGAGCACTTTTAAACTGTTCTACGGGAGGCTACGGAGTTATATCCGGATGGAAAGAAACTGGACGGAGGAACCACCAAGCTTGTGAAATTGACATACGCCACAGGTAAAGAAATTACCGATATGGGAATGGACCACCTACTGAAGGACAAGATGGCAGCGACAAAATTCATTGAAGACCACCGAACAGTCTGGAATATGAGGCACCACGAGCTCGATCCTTCCTACCCGCAACCATCTAAAGCGAAATTGAAGAAAGCCTGCAAATCCATCAGAACATTAGGCGATATACATGCCAGTAGCTCTGTGAAACTGGTTTTTGGTATGTCTTTAAGCCTTTCCACAAAACACAAGATACCAATAGAAGCATTGAGAGTCTCAGAAGAATATCTGAACTGGTGTGTTGCGGACATGATCGACCCAGGAGCCATTGCAATCCATACTAGGAGAGACTGGAAGCTGCCAGGCTATTTGGAAGCCCACATATCAACCCATATCAGCCCTTTTAAGGGCTAAGAGTGGAGTTCAATTTTGCCATTAGGTTTTCATTTTGGCTTGAAAACCTTCTCGATAACTCTATTAATACCGATTTTGACCCTTCGGTTCCCCGATCAAAAATATTTATCTAAAATTTAAAATCAAGCGTGATACAAAATTTATATGAGTCATTTAGACCCGACTGATTGGTATATTTTTTAGAAATTTTTATGTACACTTTGTACACTAAATTCCAACTTTGAATAAAATTAAATACGAAATTCATAGACTCACTTTATTTGGTTAATTGCACAGGTGGCTTACGTAATATTGGCATTAGGTTTTGTCCATTAGTACAACTGGACTGAATTTGAAATAAGTACGGACTGGCGTCTCAGGGCTGGTACGAAATCCATAGCCTCCACGCCAGTTTGCCGAGACCTCTCCCGCCTTTTTCAGACTCGGACCCCCGTACATGGGCGGAATGTGGAATGATTTCCACTCGTCCACACACCAGCTGCCCGAATGAGACGTCATAGTCGCCAACAAATGGCGACGGACAACTCTCACTGCTTGGTCGACACCTGGTGGTAATGTACTGTAACCTTAAATAAGCTTGAGTGTGTGTTGGGTCCATTCCCTCTCAATCAACTGCCCCTAGCTGGTGAAATGGCTGCAACATTGCTCAGTCGTCACCAGCTAGAATAAAGAAACATCTTGGGCATATTTAATAGCCCTCTTTGAGGGCATTAAAGCCTGGGGGATGTGGCACGCTTTCCTTCCCCCAGGATCATTTAGAAGTCCGCCTTGCGGACATTAACTGGTCGCGCATGTCCGAAAGGACGAATGCGACCTTAATTAAAAGTCAAGTCAATTCGAGTCACAGCCGCTATACCGACAAGAGGGTTCCCGTCGCTAGCAAAAAAATAAGAAGGAAATTTGATAAACTATATCAAAAAGGAAGAGGCCTGTATAGAAGGATAGAAATAAAGAGAGGGGAAAACAAAAAAATTGAATCTATGAAGTTTAATAACATAATATATAAGGATAAAGAAACATATTAGGAATAATTAAAGAATATTATGATGAAATATATAAAACACAAGGTATTAACCATAATGTTATAGATAACTATTTAGAGAAAACTAATTATAAGAAAATATCTTCAAGTGATAATATTAATTGTGAGAAATTTATAACAGCAAATGAAATTTTAAATGCAATTGAAAGTTTAAAGAAAGGAAAATTACCTGGTTCGGACGGAATAACTAATGACTTTTATATTAAATTTAAGAATGAATTAGTTGACAATTTAGAGCTTCTATACAGTAACATACTTCTTAAAGGAGAAATGCCAAAGAGTTTTAGGGAAGGGATAATTACCTTAATTTATAAGGGAAAGGGAGACAGAGACAATATTAAAAACTGGAGACCAATTACACTTCTGAACACTGATTATAAAAATTTTAGCAAAGTTATAACAAATGGAATAAGAAACTGTCTAAACAAAATAATTAACCTAAACCAAAGCTGGGGGGGGGGGAAGAAAAATAACAGATAATCTAATGTCAATAAATGCCATAATAAACCTTTTAAAAACTAAAAATGAAAAAGGAGTCATGTTTCTATTCGATCAAGAAAAAGCATTTGATCGGATAGAGCATGACTTCATCTATAAAACTCTAGAAAAATGTGGATTTGGTCCAAACATCATTAAATGGATTAAAGCGATGTACAAAAACATAACTTCAAAGATAATTATCAATGGTGCAGTTACTAAAGAAATACAAATCAATAGGTCAGACAGGCAAGGCTGTCCTCTATCTATGTTACTATATGTTATAGCAATAGAATCCTTGAATATAAATATCCAACACAACACTGACATTCAAGGAATTAGAATACCTAATATGGCGAATGACTTCAAAACTATATTACATGCTGATGATTGTACAAATTTTACCAGAGATGAATTCTCTTTTAAACATCTACAAGACGAATTTGCACAATTTGGGAAAGTCTCTGGGTCCTTAATTAATCACGACAAAACAGAAATTTTATTAACAGGAAACTGGAGAGGAAACCACCCTGGTCTCCCTCCAAATTTGATAAAAGAACAAGTAAAAGCCTTAGGAATCTTTTTCGGAAAGAATTCTGTTCACAAAAACTATCGTGAACTAGTACTCAAGATTAATGAACATATCGAAACTTGGAGAGACACAAGAATAAACTTAGCAAACCGAATACAAGTTGCTAAAACCTATATGTATAGCCAATTAAACTATATACTGAATGTGGTACACCTCACTAAAGCTATGATTGGAAACATAGAGCGAATTATACTGAGCTTTATTTGGCAAGATAAAATACACTATTTAAAGAAAAACTATATATGCAGATCTAAAGAAAAAGGAGGACTAGCTTTGCCTAATCTAAGTATATATAAAAAATCTTTAATTTTAAATAGATTCAAGAACTTAACTCATGAACCAAAACTCCCATGGGAATCATTATACATATACTGGTTTGGTTATATTTTAAGTTTTAAAATAGATATTTATAAAAATAATAAACTAAGTAAACTATTACAACCACCTTAATATTTTAGAAGACTCAAAGAATTAATTTATTTATACAGAGATAATTTAACACTTTGGAGTAAGAATAACAATGTATATAAAATACTGATTGATATTAAAACACAGGGAAAACATGAAATAGAATTTAGACTTCCTCATTTGAACTGGTCAGCCATTTGGATGAATTGGGCAAGTATAGGAAGTGCCTCCATACAAAGCAGGCTCTTCCTATACTTGCACGACAAATGGCTGACTGGTAAAATGGCTTTTAAAAGACATCTAATATCAATAACACCCAAATGTAGACCATGTGGGAAAAGTATAGATTCAAAGAGACATTTGATTTTACATTGTCCCAAACTAAATACTGAAAGATCAATAATAAAAAATAAAATTCGAAACATAAATAGCAATATAGATAACCAACTCTTACATATAGATGGCAAAGCTGATAAAAGAATATATAATGATATAATTAACTTCATCAATCAAATCATGAAAACAAAAATATATTTTGATAACTGACCACGTTTTTTATTTCCCTTTTGGAAGACCTGTGAGATTCTTCACCACTAGCATTAAATACATGTACCCATATGACATATATACAATACAACAATACAGAATTAGCCGACTAACGGGGAGATCCTCTAGTGCAGGGGTCACCAACCTTTTTGATACTGAGAGCTACTTCATGGGTACTGAGTCATACGAAGGGCTACCAGTTTGATACACTCTTCTGAAATAACAAATTTATTTAGTTTGCCTTTATACATTATTAATAATGTGAAGACTCTGATCATTTTAATGATTTCTCACAATAATTAACAACAATGACAAGGTGGGAAACAGATATCAATATTCAGCATTTTATTTCTATTTATCTCAGTAATTGTTAAATTTTCAGATCATCACTTACATTACATTTCTTAGGAAAAATGTCCCATTTTCACTAGCCACTGACAAACCTTTTAAACAAATCATGAACTATGTTGACCATGTTTCAAAAAGTTATCAATTATGTACATTGTAATGTCTGTAATGTAGTGAAAAAACTTAAATATTTTTAAAATAAATCTTGTCACATTTTGAACTAATGACCAAATCTGCTGTATTTTTAACAAAATAATAACTGTTACGTATCATGAACACACATTTTAAATTGAACAATTCTTCAATATTTTAATTAAACTTTGCCATGGCACTGACATGTTGCCACTGACATCTGGTATCATTTTCTTTGTTAGTGGGAAGACTGGCATTGCATGCTGTTTACCATTGTATTGTAATCTGGTGTGTAACTTGACACTGCAACTGTGAGTAACTCTTTCAGATGTGCATCAGTGAGGCGTGTTCTGTGTTTGTTCTTGATGAAGTTCATGTCAGAAAATGCTGATTCACATAGATAGGTAGAACCAAACAGGCTGGCAACCTTCATAGCTGCTGTACACACACCACTGTACTTCTCTGTGTCAACAAGGCACCAAAAGTTTGGTGCAGCCTGGTAGGCTTTGAGGTGGAGGTCATTTTGCAATGTTATGATTTCAATCTCCACCTGTCCAGCATCCAAGCTGAACGTTGTACTTAGTTGCTCAGCAAAGCTTGTTGTGTCCACATTCATGAAAGGATTGGAAATGAATGATACACATGGCTCAAGCTGATCAAGGTCACAAAACCTATTCTCAAATTCTTGCCCAAGTCTGTTTATGACTTCACAGTAGTTGTCTGCAACTTTGTCAAATGTATCAGATGCAGAAGCATTGTCTTTCAGCACTGACTGCACAGAGGGAAAGTGCAGCACCTTTTTTTCTCTGTATATCCACAGAGAAAATGTTAATTTTGGCTTTAAATGCATTTAAAGCACTTATCATATTAACAACAGTCTTGCCTTTACCTTGCAGCTCGCAGTTCAAGTGGTTTAGTTTCCCAGTAATGTCCGTCAAAAATGCAAGGTCAAGTATCCACTCTGTGTCCTCTAGCAGTGAGACGTCTTCGCCTTTGGACTGCATGAACTCTTTGATTTCTCCCAAAAGTGACAAAAAACGAAATAAAACTCGTCCTCTGTTGAGCCATCTGATTTCTGTGTGTAGTGGCAGGTCACCATATTCAGCTGCCATCTCCTCCAATAGCACTTTGAAAATCCTGTGCTGTTTTGCTTTGGAACGCATATTGTTTATGATTTTCACAACGGGAGTCATCACGTGCCCAAAGCCGATCACTTTGGCACACAATGCCTGCTGGTGAATGATGCAGTGGTAATGCAGAAATTTTGGGAAGTCTGGGTCACCTTTACAGTGAACGATGAAACCTGCATGTCGGCCAATCATAGCAGGAGCCCCATCTGGGGTCACCGCTACCAGCTTTTCCAATGGTACCTTTTTCTGCACGAAAAATTCCTTCACTGTGTTATAAATGTCAACTCCCATCGTAGTTGTCTTTATGGGCAGTAGTGTCAGGAGTTCTTCTTTTGTGGAGAAATCTTCAAATACCATCCGGATAAAAACCATCAGCTGCGCTGTACTACTGCAGTCCACGGACTCGTCGCACTGGATGCTAAACCACCTGCACCTCGCCAGATCCCGGTCCAGCTGATCGACCAAGTTACTGGACAAAGCTGACACTCGTCTAGCCATCGTAGATGCCCCCAGTTGCACGTCGGAGAGAGTGGCGATTACATCGGTTCCATATTTCTCGTCTTTAAGTACAGTGTTAGCAATTATCATCATTGCTTCTTTGACAACTTCTCCGTCTGTAAATGCCTTCTTCCTCTTGATCAGGAAATGCGTAGCTCAAAAAGAGGCTTCGGTTGCTTTTTGTGACTTTTTCGCCGGCCTTGTGAAAAAATCCTGTCGCTTACCCAAAGCTGTCTTTAGCTCAAGGGCTTTTTCTGCCCGTAGTGCGCTTCCCGGTGGGTAGTTAGCATTGTAGTTTTTGTGATTCGTAGTAAAGTGTCTTTCCACATTGTGCCACTTTGCTGTTGCCACAGTCGCTCCGCATATAAGACACACGCAGGTTTCTTTCACAGTCGTAAAAAAGAACTCCGACTCCCATTCGTTGTGAAAGTGATAAGTTTTCTTTCTTTTTTCTGCCATGTTTTTGGGGTAATAAACTGTGTTCAGCTCCAATCTTTGCTGCGCACGCTAGCTTATTCTCCACGAGCACTGTATTGTCACACGCACAATACTGACCTTCGAACTGGAGTACGTCAGAGTTCACCTAAACTTATCTAAACTTCATGTATAAGAAACATATTTTTAAGATATTGTCATTTTTTAAATATATATAAATGCAAGTGTGATTAAAAAAAAGAATAGCAACAGAATAAAATACAATTTTATACGCAGCTGAGTTGTGCTATTTTTAGAACAGGCCTGCGGGCGACTCATGTGGTCTTTGCAGGCGACCTGGTGCCCGCGGGCACCGTGTTGGTGACCCCTGCTCTAGTGCGAGGCCTAAGCTACGTGACTAACGTGAGGTAGTACGGCTCGCATCGGATCTCTACAAGGCAGGCCTGATAAAGAACATTACGAAAGACCGAGACATACGGTATATAACTGTATCACTCGAGTCGACTTGGGCCATAAGAATAAATAAATAACAACTCAATATTTTGACCCATGGCGCCTGTCCTTACACAAATACAAGATATCATACAAAACAAATAGCACTAACATAATATAGCATACACATGACACTATAGATCCCTGGCTAGGATCACTACCTTTAAATAAAACTCCGAAACCGGCCAGGGTTAAGGAGTATTATAACATTAGATTAGGGAAGGTGTATAAACCCTATATTCAAAACTTTAAAAATGAAATTCAATAAAAAACATAATCAACACCAACATAAATTGGGGGAAACAAATACATATAAATTCCTTTGAATTTAGACTCTAGGGGGGTCCTCAAATGATGTTAATTCTGAGAGGAACCACACCAATAAAGCAAGAAGTGACGCCTCAGACCAAATAGCTGTCTGTGAAAACAAATGCTGCACAAGCCCTGGCGAAACATCTAAACAGGACAAAGAAACATCTGGCGTAAAACACAAATGGAATAAAACACAACAGGACAAAGAACAAGGATCCATAGCCCAGCAGCCCGCCTAGCAGCCCACCCAGCAGACCACGCTTAAACCTTTATTGTAATCAACATTAAGGTAGGAAAAGATTTGTACTAAGCCTGCGGGCAAAATATTCTGTGCTGTTTACAAATTATTTCTTAGCCTTTTGCCCTACAAAACTGCCTTTCTAACTAGATTCTGTCTCTCCTTTGTCTGTTAACAATTTGGCGCCATTTTCTACAAACAGGTTCTAGGTCATATACTAGAGTATACCTGGACTGTGTAATTTCAGATTATCTAGCACTGGAAAGTCTGCGAGATTCACAGTCAAAAGAAAAATCATCCACGCCAAACCATCTTTCCTATTGTATTTCTAAAATAATAACTCGTATTAACAAAATTCTCTACCCAAAACAGGTACTAGGAAACACACTAGTGAACACCTGGACAGGATCCTAGCAAGTTTTCGGGCACTTGAAAACCTCTGATTAGATTTCCTGTCATAGGAGAGAATTTCTTCCTCTCTATTACTAATTCATTAATTACCGCTACCCCAACCTCTCTTACTCAAAACATTAAGCTCGAAACCCCAACCCCTGTTTTTACTCAAAACAGTAAGGTAGAAATGACTGATTAAAACCAAAAAAAAAAATTAACCCACCCCAAAATGGCTCAAAACTGGAGCTTAAACAAAAAGGCATTCAATAATAAAATATATCTAGCCAGGAAAATGAGCAAAAATAGAGAAAAGACCCCGAAAAATCAATCTGTAAACCCCTTTGCTAACGCTAACACCCCACCCCACCCGTTAGTAAAAAGGCATTTGGATCTCAGTGTAAACTTGGGAATTAAACAACAAAAAAAACACATTAATAAAACTCCAAACCAGCACCCCAACAAATCTACCATTGCGAGAACTACAAGAAATATTCCATGCAGGCTCCCCAATAATCTTTAGAGACCCAAACAAAACCACTGAATCTGAGGCGGATTTAGATGATACCGTGCCCACTCTACCAGAAGAAAATGCGGTCACCCGCACAGCTATGCCCCCCCCCCTCCAATTCTCACTACTAGAGGCACATCCCCAGAAGAAGCTTTCGGGCGGGTGTGTTTTCCACCCACCCCCGCCAAACGCTCTTGCTGGAGCTAGCAACACAATACTCCCAGCAAACGCACCTAACATGAGCCAAGACTTACGCAGACGCTTTAGTCTCTCCCCCCACCCAACCTGAAGTAACAAATGCGCCCAAAATTAACAAAACCCCCCAAATTACAACCACCACCAACCCCTAACCAAGGGAAGATATAACTTCCGGACACCCAACTGAAAATCAAATAAGGGAAGTACGAAAAACAAAAAGTTAGCAATACACAACAGCCAAACACCTGGGTGCTCAGGACAAACATCAGGGGGGCAAACAAACAACAAACAGAAAAATTAACACCCCACCCCCCCTACATCTAGCAAACCACCCTCTCCACTAAAACAAACCGGAACCAGTCAACCATTAGCAAACAAGGAACAGTTCCACTACAGTCAAATACCTGGTCCATCAGGAACATCAAATAACCACACAAAACCCAAAGAAAAAAACGCCATAATAACCACCCCGACCCCCACCCACATAAGCAAAGTAAATAACTACAAAGATAAGGGGAAACTACCCATGACAACCAAAGAAACTACCCCAAGCCTAACAAATCCCACAAAACCAGAGGAAACAAAACAAGCATGCAAAACCAACACCCAAACAAGGGAAAAACAAGCTTCAATAAATCAGAAACCTAACCACAAATTCCACTCTCCTAACCACACAATCTTTACAAACAGCCATAGTAGTCGGCTGCTTTATTTAAGTACCACCAGCACTGTAGATACCCTAAACAAAGTACATCAAGGGCAATTCAAACTAATTAGACCTCACACGAACTACCTAATTGTCCACTGTAGCACCCTAAACCAGGTAGAAAAATTCATTCAAATTGAGTACATAGGACACATCAAAGTTAAGGTCACTAGGCATAGTAAAACCCAAAATGCAATATATTCGCAAACTTCCAAAACTACATCTGACAACCAAAATAAAGCCACACATGTACACACCAATACACCGCCAATCACTAAATTCAAGGCGGTATTAACACTAAAAGGATACAATCAAGATATGAACACAAACACCCTGGAAAACAAACTTAAAACTAATGGTACCAAGATCACAAAAACTTATAGACTTAGGAATAACAAGAATCAAAACACCTCTAAAGTTGTATTGGAATCTGACACACCACTCCCACTCCTAGTCAAACTAGGCCCATCTGGGGTACTATACAGGCTCGAACCGTTCAAAAACAAACCACGGTTCTGTGCCAAATGTCAACACTGGGAACACTATGCCCATCAATGTCGACACCAGCTGCGGGGGCCAACATCGAGGCACATGCAAAAGAACCACAATCAAATGTGCCAACTGCCGGGGACAACACCACCCCAGGACAGAAGAATGCCCATACACCATAAAAGAAAAGAAAGTGATAGAACTGATGAACTCACAGTTAATTCCATATAAAGAAGCCTTAACCAAGATAAACCTAGAAACTAATAAAATCAAAAAGCAACAGACTCACTCAGCACAAAACAATCACCCTAAGCCCAAAAATAATCAAAAAACAGACACCCCCCCCCACTCACTGACTCTCAAAAACCCTCAAAAATTAGACCGACAAACCCATTGATGAATAAATCCAAAACAAATCAGGAAACAACTAAACAAAACCAGAGAAAACAAACAGCAGTAACATCACGTACCAATTCCGGCCAACAAACAATAACATGGCCCATTATTGGTGAAGTGCTTGAGGCAATATCAACAATAGACCTCAAAAGGCCAACAACAATAGAAACACTAATTGCTCAAATTAATCAAATTCTGACCAAACACATGTAAGTTACATCGAAAATGCCAATCAATCTATTAAAACCAACGTACAATCCCAAAAAGTATGATTATCTGGCAATGGAACTGTAGGGGATTAAACAGCAACCTGTCGGAATTAAAATACAAACTAAGCCAAACAGAACCAAAATCAGACATTATCTGCCTCCAAGAAACACACATATCAGAAAATTCCAACTACATCCCTGACATCCCAGGATATTTCCCAGGCACTTTCAAACATCGAGCCAATGGGAAAAAATGGGGAGAGTTGGCAATATTCATTGTAAACACCCTCCCCAATGCTGAGGTGGTAACAGTTCCAACACAAATAGGCACTAGCGAAACATTTGAGATGATGACAGTCCTAGTCAACTTAGGACCCATCACCATTAAAATTTTCAACATCTACGACCCATGCAACATCAACCCAATTAACTTAAACACCTACCGGCAAATATCACAACCGCCAACAGAAAACCTCATAGTCTGTGGAGACTTCAATGCACACAGTGAACTCTGGGGAGGAAGAAAAACGGATAACAGAGGCAGCTTGGTAGAAGCTTGGACAGCTGAATCCAACCTAGTCATCCTCAACGACGGTTCCAAAACTAGATTAGACCCTGAGGATGGTTCCCTATCAGCTATCGATCTAACAATCTGTACACCCAAGCTAGCACAGCTAACCAACTGGCGGGTGGACCACGACAGCACGTTAGGTAGCGACCACTTCCCCATCATCATCTCCCTTCAGATGACTGTACAACACAACCCCATGGAGTTTCCACAGAGATGGAAATGTAGTAAAGCCGACTGGGAAAATTTCAAAGACTACCTTTCCAAAATAAACACTAGTGAAATAGAAGACTCAAACATCAATACCTTCAACAACAATATCACCAAAACCGTTCATGAGGCGGCCATCTTAAATATACCAAAACGCAAGAATACGCAAACCAAGCAAACGGTACCCTTGTGGACAGATGAATGCAAAATGGCCCATAAAGAAAAGAAAAAAGCCCTCAATAAATTCAAACACACAAAAAACGCACTAAATTTCCAAGATTACAAAAACAAAGAAAAAAGCCTTAAGCACGTCACCAAAGAAGCCAAAGAAAAATCATGGCAACATTTTTGTACCCAACTAAATATTAAAACAAATTCCAAGCAAGTGTGGGACAAAATAAAACTTATACGGGGAAAAACAGTTAGCATCACCCCCAAACTTAAAGGTGCAAATAGCAATAAAGACAAGACAAATCTGCTCGCCAACCATTACTCTAAAATGAGCGGCAATTCCAATCACATTCAAAAATTCCAAGAACATAGGAAAGAAGTAGAAAACTCCCTAAAACATCTATTCAAAGACCTAGGAACCAAAGAATCTGACTTAAATAGCCACATCACCCTATTCGAATGGGAAGCAGCCTTAGGGTCTAAAAAAGAAAATATCGCCAGGAAAGGATGACATTGGCTATATTATTTATAAAAACCTACCGGTCAACATCACCAAAACTGTTATCAAATTACTAAACCAAATCTGGAATACTGGTCAGCTGCCTGATAGCTGGAAGCAAGCCATTGTCATACCCATCCCAAAAACCGGAAAAGACCCTAACGAAATTAGCTCATATAGACCCATCTCCCTCACCAACAACATATGTAAAATCATGGAAACTATCCTGGCCAACCGATTAAAGCATCATCTAGAACACAATAGCCTCCTATTGGAAACACCAGTGCGGCTTTCGCAACAAGCGGTCCAGCACTGACCAATTACTCAGACTCAAAGCAGATATCAAACTTGCATTCAACTCTAAAAGGAAAAGAGATAGAAACCTTATAGCTGTTTTCCTGGATCTTGAAAAAGCCTTTGACCTTGTCTGGACCAAAGGACTGATTGCAAAACTCAACAGCTTCGGCATTACTGGACGCATGTTTAACTGGATTGAGAACTTCCTCTCAGGGCGAAAAATCATCACTAGAGTGGGAAACACCCTATCAGATCAGTACACCTTAGAAAATGGAACACCACAACGGAGCGTACTTAGCCCCACACTCTTCAACTTAATGATTAACGACCTGGACCGCACCCTCTTCTCAGCAAAAGTACAAATCTCTCAATTTGCTGATGATAGCGGAATATGGAGAGCCGGTAACCCCGCTAGCAATCACGTTACCTTAGAAATCCAGCAAAGCCTTGACAATATAGGGAGATGGGCAGACCAATGGGGGTTTAAGATATCACAGGAAAAAATAGTAGCGATTATTTTCACACCTAAAAGAAAAATACAACTTCATTACCCCAAACTTTATATTCAAAATCAAGTATTCAGATATGTCAAAGTAGCCAAGTTCCTAGGCATGTTCTTCGATCAACACCTCAATTGGAAACATCACATCGAACAATTAATTAAAAATTGCACCAAAGACATCAATCTCCTAAAACATCTAAAGGGCACCACATGGGGATCCAACCAAGAAACTCTGACAACTATTTACAGGGCTCTCATAAAATCGAAACTAGAGTATGGCTGTCAGGTATATAACTCCGCTGCTCAAACTCACCTGAAAAAGTTAGATGATATCCAAAGAAAGGCACTGCTGATCTGCACCGGCACGCTACCCTCCACATCATTGGATGAACTATGTATACTAACTGGACAACTTTGATTACCATTAAGGAGGCAAGAAATGCTCCTTAGATACTCAATTCGATTATCCAGCCACCCAAACTCGCATCCTACTAAGATGGCCATCAGCAAATGCAATGTAACTTTTAGTCGCAAACTCGTTCCAAACACTCCTGGAGAAAAATAAATTCAAGAGCTTAGGAAAAACCTGCCAATTTTGGAAGAACAGGAGGAATACACTAAGCCTCCCGACCAAGCCCCCTGGACCAACCCAAAACCGAGGATAAACACCAAAGCCACCGAACTTGGAAACAAATTGGAACAAGAGCTCAAACTAAAATCCATCATTGCAAGCAATATACAAGATACCTACTCTGGTTTCGTAAAAATATACACCGACGGCTCAAAAACACCGGACCCACCCAGAACAGCAGCAGCGATAGTTATCCCAGAGTACAACATACAAATTGGAACCAGATTACCGGATCATTGCTCTATATATACAACAGAATTCTGGGCTATCATCGAATCACTTAAATGGATCAAATATAACAACACCCCAAAATCAGTAATCATAAGCGACTCACTTAGTGTAATTACAACAATTAAAAATAAAAGCACTAATTCAAGAGAAAACTTCCTTGCTGAGGCTTACCACCTATTAAAAGAAATATCCACTAGAAACCAAATAGTAGAATTTATGTGGATACCCTCACACATAGGAATATTCGGTAATGAACAAGCAGATCGAGTCGCAAAAGGAAAACTAAGAGACCGAAACCCTGCCACACTTAAATACAGCACTAGCGAAACCTTAAACATTGCTGGAAATTACATCAACGCTAAATGGCAGGAAACATGGAATGCCACACATAAAGGAAGAAAACTATATTCCATCCTAAATGAAATTAACAGATCCATAAAACCACCTAATACAAACAGCTCGGACCAAAAAATCATCAACCGTATACTAACAGGCAAAACAAAATTAGCAAGCAGTTTTGGAAGACACCTGGGTCCTAAACCCACAACCACCAACTGATACCACTGCCAAACAATCGAGGATCTGGAACATATATTCAATACTTGCTCTCAATACCTATAATTTAGGAACAAACTACAAGTAACACAAAAGGAAATTGGATCCCCAACTACCTACTCCGAAATAATAGGAAAAAACAACCCCAATATCGCTACTACTTATAAAAACATCCTACAATTCCTAAATGAGACCAAACTTAGGGATAAAATATAAAAATTACCAACAATAAAACCACACAAACCAACAAATAACATCCTTAAACACTGAGCGGGTGTCTCTGAAATGTCGATCGGGACTTGATTACTCAGCGGAGACGCTCGTGCAGATCGAAATCTCAAATTAAAACCTTAAATTAAAATAGGGCGTAGCACAAAATTACCAATAACAATGTGCGGGTGCCCCCGAAATGTCGCGGGGACCTGATTACTCAGCGGAGACACCCGCACATATTAAAAACCTAAACCAAGACAGGGAGAAACAGCCAAATTTATTAAATCAATTAAATAAATTATTTAAGACTTAAAAAGAATCAAAAACTGAGCGGATGTCCCCGATATGTCGCGGGGGGACCTGATTCCTCAGCGGAGACATCCGCACAGATTAAAACGTAAATAAAAAATAAGGCGTTACAGCATAATTAAAACAATAAAACCCAAATAATTAACAACGACTACGCGGGGGACTCTGGTATGTCGCGGGGGACCTGATTACTCAGCGGAGACACCCGTGCAGTCCAACCGTTAAAAGCAGGCCACCCAAAACCACCTACGAATAAAAATACTCCATTAAAATACAAAATAACCGGAAAAAAATCCACTACTCTTTATCCTCTACTCTTCTCAAAACTAACCCTACTAACACCAACTAATCTCTCCACCAAAGATGACAGTCATCCCATCAACAATCAAGTATGCCCCCAAATACCTACATCATATAAGACGGTCCAAAGATCAAGACCATCAGGGCCTGCCATCACAAATGGCTACGTAAAGCAGCATATTGGGTAGGACCCCAAATAGTATCATATAAGGTGATCAAATTTCAATGATCATCAGGCCCCGCCACACAAGGTGGCAAACAAAAAGCCATTTACGTACAGATACGGAACCAAACCAATGTGTTACAAACCCCCAGACCGTTAGGCCCTCAAAAATACAAATAGGTTTCATAGACCCCCAAATTAGCAGACTATAAGGTGGTCTAAGCCCAGGACCATCAGAGCCAGTCACACAAGGTGACAAATATACAATCAGCATACTAATGACTGTCATCAGAGGTACTAAGAAATCTCCGCCTCAAAAACAGCACAGAATATACTCCAAATTCTTCATCTTTTGGCATCTTTCGACATTAAATTACCGGACATTCAAAATTCGGATAAACAAAACCCGGAACAATAACCCAGCAACTGCGAGCGCCTTTCGGTGAGGTTTGGCGCCCTTCTTCCGGCATTTTGGGCGGCGTTGTGCTGTACTGTAGTTCACTTTTCCAATTCCGGACAATCATTTAACAGCGTGCAGTGCATGCATTAAAACTCTCATAGCAAAAACTGAGTGTGTGCCTCAAATCCCACTCACCGATTGGTAAAAGTGACTGAAACATTAGTGTGTGATGGGTCTATTCCCACTCGAAGAAGCCAACCAATCAGGCGAGCATGGAACATTCCAGATACGGTTCCGCTGCCTGAAGGCTCATTTAGAAGCACTCATTGAGTGTATTAAAGCCTGGGGGAGGCGGCACTTATACCCTCCCCGAGGAATATTTAACAGCCTGCCTTGCAGGCATTAAACAGTGGCACATGCACAATATGTGCGCACGCCACTATAATTTCAAAGTTAGTTAGTTAGTCAGTCTGGCCATCCATGGTTGACTCGCCTACCTATGAACATGCCTTCCAGACTAGCCAAGCTGAACGAAGCTTACGTGAATTTACATCGTGTCAGGCTAAATCTGATACCGAAGCCTGAAGAGATAGAGAATGTCAGGATGTTATCAATAGCCCAAGACCTAGTAGAAGAGGTCTTCAGAGAGGAAATCAAGAAAGAACAAGAAGAATGGACAGAGAAGTACAGACTTCAGAAGCAGAGAGAACAGCAGCAACAACAACAGCAGCAGCAGCAAGAACCAGACAGAGGTTTTGTTGACTGTCGAGTAGACGCCAAAGAGTTCTCCTTCTCTTTCCGCAGAAGCAGGCCGTATCGTGTAGGAAAGCCTGCTGCCAGACGGGGACTCAATCTTAGACAGTAAAAACGATTGTCATCACTTCCCGTCAACAAAACAGCCCTTTTTAAGGCTACCCCAATACCCTCGAAAAGACATACTAATTCAATTACCCAAAAACAATTTGTGTGTTTGTATGTTAAAAAAAAATAGAAGTGTGTCTATAAGCACTTCGTTTCTTTTGTCAGTAAAAAGAAAAATCCACACATCGTTTCTCTATCTTGTCGAATCGTGCATGTCTGTGTTTGTAAGTAAAAAAGTCAACGTGAGTGTTTCTTTTAGGTCCGCACGTTTAATATGATGGTAAGTTTTTGTGTCAGGGGATGTCTTCAAGTATATAAAGCGACGCGATCGTTAGTCGGGCTACCCATCGTTGACGTATCAACACTAAACATGAGTAGCAGAATCACAAAATTGTTGAAGCTTCAAATGCACCTGGAGTATGCCAGACGCCTCCTGGACGAGCTGGCCATGGAGGCCGTTGCAGAAGAAGCCAGGATTGAGGAAGAAGAAGAGAAGAAAAGGAAAGAAGAGGAGAAGGAAAAGAAACGAGGGATCCTGCCTCACCTCATGCTAAGACCTGTGTGTGAGGTCAAGCCTGAGGTGAGGACACCAACGCCTCAACAGCCACCACTTCCACAACAAAGACTCCCACAGTCTCTGCCACCCGTACCACCAGTACCAAGAGCCGCTGTCCCCCAGGCAGAAAATTGGGAGCAGGAATCATTGGAGGAATTGGAGAGACAGCGGCAAGAGTGGGAGCCACAGAGACCTCATCATCCCCGGGTCTGGCATAGGAGAAGACAGAGGGAACAAGTATTCACTATCCCTCAAAGTGAAAACTGGGATGATGAGGCCACTCAAGCCCCGTCAGCGCTCGGAATCATATGCATTAATTGGGAGAATGACTGGAGCCGGCGATGCGTGTGTGTGGCACGGCCTGGGAGATTTCATCACTAAACGGGTGCATCTGAAGTTCTAAAAAAAAACAGCCCTTCTCAGGGCTAACCATATCTCTAGGAAAGAGACTATTTAAGTTTCCAATTTGTGTGAATGTGAAGTAGTGTGACTATAAACACTCACTTCTTTACTGATGTGTGTGTGTGTGTGTTCGCGTTCGCGTACGTTTGTGTGGATAGTAAATATGGTGTGTTTTATGCATTCTCGTCCGTTTGTGTGGATAGTAAATATGGTGTGTTTTATGCATTCGCGTCCATTTGTGTGAATAGTAAATATGGTGTGTTTTTTCTTCTCCTCTAGTTTGTGTGGATAGTAGGTATGGTGTGTTTTATGCATTCTCGTCCATTTGTGTGGATAGTAGGTATGGTGTGTTTTATGCATTCGCGTCCGTTTGTGTGGATAGTATATATGTGAACTGAGTGTACGGGATGTTTTTCTTCACGTCCGTGCTTGAAGTATATAAAAGCATAGCGTTCGTCATTCGCGCCATTCTACACAGAATAAAAAATGGCAAGTAACTGGGAGAGGATGCTCAGATTGCAGGAAGTGGTAGACATACTAGCTATGGTGGAGGAGATGCTAGTCAGAATGCAGTTTTGGGCTTATAGTCCCCATAGACTAAGCATGGAGATTAATAATCTCAAGAAAGGGAAGGACATCTTAAATGAGATGATTAGAATTGAAAAGGACGAAAAGGAAGATATAGAAGACAAAAGGAGGATGAGAGAATGGAATGAAAAGATAGAAAAGGAAGAAGAAAATGAAAAGAGGAAGAAACAGAAAGAGGTGGAGGAGAAGGAAAAAAGGAGGAAAAGAATGAAAAAAAAAAGACAAAAAGTGTAGGACAAAAGATCAGTGAGGAAAAGAAGAAACTAGAAAAGAAGAAGAAACCCAAAGGTCCTTTTCAGGGCCACTTTCATATGCTTGGAAAAGATTTATTCTTTCTTGCCTTAAAATTTTTTTATTCGATTGTATAATTTATGTTTAACTCTCAAAAACATTATTCTCTTACCTAAAAATTTTTTTAGTCGGTTGTATAATTTGGGTATGATAGATTGATGTTCATCAATCTATGGAAACGAACGCGAATGTATAAAACTTTGTATAGGAATGGAACAGGTGGGATGACGTCACGGTACTTGCCACATTGTTACAAGTGTCCAGTACCGTGACGTCACCCTACCTGTTCCATTCCTATTGTCCTTATACAAAATTCCCATTGTCCCTATATCGTCCCAGGGTGTGCCATTTGTCGCTATAAATCTTGTCGCTATACAGACCCAGAGAAGTCTGTAATGTATTTTTCCCATTGTTGCTATAAAGGCAAGGCTGTGCCATTTGTCGCTATAAATCTTGTCGCTATATTCGATATTAGGGTCACGTAATGTATTTTCCCATTGTCGCTATATCGTCCCACTATACTACTAGTGTTCATGTCACTGCAGAAATGCCAAGCTAAGGGACAGAAAATGAAATTTGAGAGAATAAATGTATCTAATATTGTCAGTTGGTTGAGACTGGAAAGCTTCTGACCAATGCGTTTCAAGACAGATAGTTGCCTTGAAGATTTCCTGCATACGTTTGTTACGTGTAAATCGAATTTCAGTTGATAGTCAATGTCAATTTCTAGTAGTTTAACATTTTGTTTTTCACAGATATGACAGCACTTCATATGTTTTGTAGAGCCTTCGTGTTTAATTTGAAACTTGTCAGGGTTGGCTTACAGCTCAGTCAGAATGTTGGACTCTGCTTCAAGAGTGCTAATCCAAGTATTAAAATCTGGTGAGGAAAGTGACAAGGTATTATCGTCGGCATAGTTAACAAAGAGCCATATGTAATAAAATGACAGATGTTTTTGACAAAAGAATTAAAAAGTAACAGACCGAGGATCGACCCCTGATGATCCAATCGTGTACCATAAACATGTTTATCTTAATGGCGGTGGCGGATCTGGTAACACATTGCTTTGCTAACAGGAGGTAATTGTTTTAATTCACACCCATACGCTCGCGAGAGAAATGAGACACAGTCACGTGAGCGCCCAACAAAGCACAGTTTTTATCGATTCTGTGGCTACATCAGGGAAATGACTCGCATTGGGACAAAATGTATACCACGCGTGATCATCTGGGACGAAATCTGTACGGTTCTCAAAGACCTGCAAAAATTATTTCTCACTTGGTTGATGCTAACAAAAAACTTACATGATCGTGTGTGTGGATCACGGTCGACCTCCTCCGATCTTCACCGGTGAATCTTCCCGCGACAGTTTCGTAAATATCGTTGATTAGTACGAAAAAGTCTACGATGATTATCGTGCCAAAGACCAACATTTAAAACAGCTAAAACTCAGAATGCGCTTAAAACCAGATAAGATTCGGTGCGAAGAAATGCGTGCGAGTATTCAAGAGACCTTTTCTGTCCGCGTGGAAACGACCTGATTGTCGTTTCCGAAAACAAGTAAGAGATGAGCTTTCGCAGAAATTGCTCAAACTTCATAGAGCCAAGTTCCCAATGAATCCTGCCCCGTTGTTGTATTATCCGCTAGATATTCGTCGGCAAAACATACCCGTAAATGTTTCTGGCACAGACTAGACCCAAACGTATTCCTTATCGACATCGTTAAAGTTCCCGTATGTGCCGTCAACACAGTGTACGGGCAGCGACAAATCGTCCGCCGACAGTTTACTGCCATACTGCTGTCTCGGCTACGTAGAAACAGTTCACATGGATTCCACCAGAACTAAAACTTTGATGACTTTATTCATGTTTTAATCAAGATAAGATATTTACGGTTAAGAAGGAATGGTGGCACGTTAAACTAAACACCATTTAAACAAATATTTTAAAAAGAACAAAAAGAACTTCACTATAACAAACTTGCCATTTTGTGGTAGATATTGCTATCAAACAAAGCGATTAAACTGGAAAATGTTTTCTCAAATTTCAGGTCAACAGATGCACTACTATACTTCATAGGTATCAACACTGCAATACTCGTTACACTAATAATATAGAACAAGTATTAATCTTGTGTCCAAACGTACAGGGAATACGGGCTTTAATTTTGGTTTCATGTCAATAATGTTGATATTCTTATTGGCATCTATCTGCATAATATATCTGATTAAATATTTGTTCAGCACTTTCTTGGTACGGAATTCATTGACGTCTGTGGAATAAAAGATTCCGAATTCGATACAAATGCTATGATTGCAGCCGTAACATTGTTTACAGGAAAGTTAAATGAATTCCGCAACTAACGTCAAATCTGAGATGGAATGATGATTTTTGAACAATTGCGATACCTGTAATTTAGCTTTATTTTGACTGTACATGTTAAATCTCAGAAACGGCAGAGACATGAATGAATGTATTCAAAATCATTCCACCGAATAATTTCCCAGTCAACAGGACTTCATACCATTAATTATTTCTTAAATACTTCTTCCACACCTTTGATGTAATATGCTTCTACCTTAGAAATGGCACATTGTATTGTATTCGTATAATGAGTTGTAATACTTCTGAAATGAGGAGACAAATATATGAAAGAATGAATTTATCTATAAATGACCCCATTAAGATTATTATAATTTTCACGTGCCAGCGTTGGAAACATAAAATAGAGAATTTTAACTTAACAATGACGTTTAATGCAGTCCAATTAGTTTATATCGTTGGACCCTTGTAACACATAGGGCCAATGAGCATTTTTTTTATACGAACATTACAATCCCCATCCTTAAATTGCACCGTTTTTTTAAATATCCATTTGGCTTTCTTCTACTAAAGAGCGTCACTGCTTGAGCTTTTTAATCGATTATGATTTGGTCGGAGTCCCAATAACACTAGCATTAAAATGATCTTCCAATTATCAGTGACTCATTGTATATCAGCAAGGAACTCAGTTTCACAACTGAGGACTGTACTGACACTTATCTGAATCTTCCATTTACTACGAGCATACCAGTGTTATTAAGTCTAGTAGATGACTTTCAAAACTGTTACTGTTTGGTTTTAATTACCAAGTGGAAAAAGGTCATTAGTATTTACCTTGTCATGCATTATGTCATTTTCTCTGTAATCCGCCTTGAGATCGGGCCCTGCTATTAAGATCACCGGCTGCTATAACGGTTCCCTTATACGTGTAATGATTGGCTTCCATCTGTCGTTTACCAAATTAATCGAAATAAAGAAGGTTATGCATCAATGATTGTTCAGGTGGAATATAAACAAGGTAAATATAAACATATCACCAAAATAAAGATTTCATCTTAACTAAACAATGACTTTCTACAACCTGTACAACGTTTACCAGACATTGAATGCATGCAATGTAATACCTCCTCTGGCACGTTTTGATTTTTCTTACAAGATTTTCTGGGGAAATGATAAACTTGGTAACCATAAAAATATATACGAGCATTTTGTTTAGTCCATGATTCTAACAAGCATACTTAGCAAAATTTCGAAAGAAATTCATTAAATATATTTGTTTCTTTTTCTCCTCCGTAAGTTCTTCCACATTTCACGTCAATATCTTAACCGATCCATTTTTTATTTCCTCATCTCTCGCCTATTCTACGTACATCTCTTGAATGACAGGGTCTCTCTGATGATCATCTTCATGGTGCTCTTTACGTATTTTGCTTCTAATGTGGCCGTGGTTCTGCCCATCTTCATGTCGTTCGCCCCGATGTTTCTTAATCTGTTTTCTCATTAGAACCGCCGGTAATGTTACCTATTTTTCATTTATGAATAGTTTATCTGTCACAGATACTGCCTTCATTCCTTCCGTCTTAGCTTTTTTAAATATCGGAAATACATTTTACGTGTTCTGTGCACTTATTTGGGAAGCTGCTCGCTTCATCTGAAATGTGCCTTTTTAAGATTGCCAGCAATTTTTTTTTAACTTTTCTCTATCCGGAAAGAATGCAAACTTTGCAACAATGGAACAGATCTTTTCCGGTATGAACTGTCCAAGTCGATGCGCCCGATGTAGTACGTGCCAGTTCTTGGAACATACATTACAATAGACAATTTAATAGAAAAAAATGCGTTGGTTATATTTGCGCTCATATGTAATGTCATTGCCATTTTCATATCTTTTCTTTCTTATTTTGCATGTATTATCCTAAAGGAGGAAACAAAAGTGAATTTTCATGAATTACAACAAGAATAGAAATATAATATATGCGGCAGTACCAATGCCTTGCTACTACTCATTTAAGATATCGTGCACTGGAGAACCTCTCATGAAATTTTAATTATCGAGAAGGAAAAATTAAAACTCTGGTTTCAAAGAATATCGACTGGAAGTTTTGTTGCTTGAACTAAGCTTTACTGGAATGGTAATTTCATTGAATTTACTGTCTAATAAACGCGCTAATACATCGAAATGAAAATAAGGATAACAATACAAGAGAGAAAAGATGCATACACAAAGTTTCAAAGCAGCGCTGATATTTAAAAGAAGCCTGTTTTGGGGAACTAAACTTCATAATCCAAAGCGATGAACCCTTGAGTGAATGAAAGTAAAATTTTAAAGAAATCGTTCATAAGCATACTTGCATCGCTGGTTAGATAAAAATCTAACGTGCTCTGAGAGGAAAAATAAGATAAATATTTCGTATGTTCCGCTTTTCCATGCGTGCAATACAATCATTTGGATTGGAATATATTCCGTTTGGACATGGAACATCTCTGACATCCGATCATTATGGATATTGACACGCTCCATGAAGATCATACCATTTCATAGTACATCGTTGTCATAAGACTGACATATAACCTTATTCTATCGTCTCCGAGCATTAGTACACGAGCTTATTGACTAGAACCAACCTGCCCTATAACATATTGATTATCTAATCAAAAGCAAAGTTTTAAAAAACAGACTTTGCAATTATATGCGCTTCATTGTGATCTCATCAGTATATTGTGGCGTCTGCCACTTGCTACCTTTTAACGTCGTCAGCCGCATGCTCTGTCTCTGCAAGAAAAGAATCCCTGGGGTTTTGATCTTACGCATTAGAGACAATCTACATTGTAGTTAAAAAGTAAGCAGAAAAAATGCATTTTACTACCAAAATATACAAGTATGGGATATTTAACTTTTGTGACACCCAGTCAGTTTGGATAGGGATTTTTATCTGCCTCCCTGAAGTTTGTATATTGAACTTCTCTGAAGATCGGTCAGTGTGGATACTGAGCTTCTCTGACACCCCGTCAGTGTGAATACTGGACTTCAATGACACTCGATCAGTGTGGATACTGAGCTTCTCTTACAACCCGTCAGTGTGAATACTGGACTCAGGACTCCACTGACACTCGATCAGTGTCGATAATAAACTTTTCAGACGCCCACTCCTAATGTTGATCTCTGCATTTACATAATCCATTATTATAGTATAAAAACGTTAAATATATATCTAGCAGAGTTGTTTAACATAATCATTTGTCCAATAGATAACGGATGAGATATGCCTTAAGAAATGACAATTGTAGACTGAAAGAAACAGAAAAGGAAAGAAAAAATAAAAAAATGGATATAATTTGTCTCACATTCCAATGTTTACAATCATGTTTTCCAGTGTGATCACCAGTGCAGGATAATCCCATCCAACGTCACACGTGACCTTTATTCTGACTCATGGACCATTTCGACATTCAAATACGAGCATAGGATAGTATACACAAAGTCGAAACAAACTTTCAGATATGCACCATCACTTGGACATTCTTTCACAATAATCAAGATAAGCATTATCTGCAACACAGTTATGTACTAAGTCGAGCAATGGTTGAAGTTAAGTGGCCTGCCAGCAGGCCATTTCTCATTGATTTACCTCGCTACGTGCGCGGCCTATTGAGTCCAATTTCAAGTCGATAAAAAACGTTGCTGTAATTGTTACATTGATTTAAAATCATATTTTCATTGTTATTTCTGAAGGGTAAATCAATTTCAGACCAATGAATAATCGAGGACTATTCTAGTATGTGTGCCTGTATTAATATTGTGGATAATAGTGGACTTTATGTTTTTTATTTGTTCATATTTTGTAACCTTCCGCACGCTGTCTTGCATTACACAATTCAGACTCTCTTTCTACTGGTATTACCATAAAAGTTTCAACCACACTGTTCTTTGAAACTAAAATCAGTTTAAACTTCTTTTAAACTTTACATTGAATTATTCACTGTAAACTTAAGTTTTTTACGCTCTATCTTAAGGTAGGGACATTTTGAATGGGTGTTTTGTGGTTTGACAGTTGCAGCTGTATAAATAATACTCCATTATGACTTCGACCCTTATTTTTCGTCCAGAAAATTTCAGGAAAAAATCTTTCATTATGTTTCAGTACAGGATAGGAAAGTTCCACCCTCGGGATCAAAGCCTCGCGTATGGCTCAAAATTCTTATCCTCTGGTACAATTTTCCTAGTGAATACAAATGATTATACTAAGCGAACACACTTGTATTTTTTTTCTTCAGTAATGTATTCATTTGTTGTATGTAGTTTATGTATTTATTCTATTTATTGAGAGAAACGTAATGCATAATGCACGGCTATGTAGCTATGGCATATTGATTAAGAAATAGGACCCCACTCTTACTTGTAAAGAAAATAAAATATTGAAACAAAGGATGTGAACAGGAATGTCAAATATCTCATTTAGCTTCATACGTAAGCGAATAAAATTAATTTTAAAAAATTCAGTTTCTAAACCACATTGTCAAAAATCATGACTTTATACTTGTGTGAATTTTGATTGGGTAGAAAAGCAGAGTAAAAACGAAAGCGGACATATTTAGTAATTATTTCGTGTCATAATGGATCCCTGTCACTTTGAATTGATTTAGCTCATCGTCTATATTGAAGCTTCTATTTGTACTTTGCATTTTCCACAATAAGAAAAGTAAATAATGAATCACCAGATCTTCAAAACTCGCGTCAATTCTGCAGTTAAGATACGGTCAAATTACATCACATTAAGGCATAAAGGCAATAATTTCGCTATATTTTTTATGCAGCATATTACACGACAACGTGACGTTTGCTATTTTGAGATATGGAAGTTGCTTTAATTCTAGTTTCTTCTAATTTGATATCTCTGCAATTAGCATCATTGTTTAGGACATGAAATCAATCATACATTAGCATTATAATACTTAATTAAAATTTATTCGAATGTGTCAAAGCACAAAACAATCAAGCTATAGGCTACAGCGAGAGATAAAATCAGTATAATAAAATAGCCTTCTATGTTAGGTATTCACAATAGCAAATGTTCAGAATTACTTCTCACCTTTTAGAATATTTGACCATTGTAATATAAAGGTTGCTGTAACTGGAAATTTGTAGACACTTCCTTTTCAGATCCGTCCACTTAATTTGGAAGCCTTTTAGCAAATTTAGTAAATCATTGTTACATACCACACATATTAATTTCACACCAATTGCTGATATGAACAAATGTTTATTTTTTTTATAAAAAATAAAAGTTGGATAGTAGGAGTTAATACGCCGGTATAATCACAAATGGGCCGTTATTGGCAAAAGGTGATTTTAAGATTACGCTGCACTGTTGGTTTGTCTGGTATGAGCAAAAGCAGGATTTAATGTTAAAAAATGCTCAAATGATTAACATTGGGGATAAAATGGCCACAAAGGGAATTTAACATCATTGGTCAATATCGGCAGTCTAGTCAGAATAGGATTTTAGCAATGAGAATTTAACATGGGTTGCCATGTTAAGGAAACAATTTGGGCCCGAATGACGGTAATGGGAAATTAATATCGACTGTTGTTGTAGGAGAAATGGGAAGGAAGGGGGGCGTATAGAAAATCCACACTCATGCATGTTTTGATTGAGATCGTATGGGACCCAATGGAAATTTTTAACACTAAAAACATTCATAGGATTAACACCGGGTGACGCTATGGGGACGTATGGACACGGACGATGACACTTGGAGGTGGCACATATGGGATTGAACAAGAAGGATGATTCTGTGGGTATCAGTGAGAAATGTAACATGGAAATGACTCTTTAGTTATCTATAGAATTGATAACATGCACGATGATCCTATGGGTATCTATGTGAATGCACCTTGTTGTAAAAGGTAATAGTAACGAACACACTTAATGACCTTCCAACACATATCTTTACCATCCAGGTGCGATATGGCTACTATATCTTTAACTGACATCTCACAAAAATTACCACGTGATTTTGAAAGTCCAAGATGGCGGCAATGATGAGATTATATAGCACAACTCGTACTTTTTAGACGAAAATAAATACTTAAAAACTTTAAAATCGTAAAAGATGTATACGGATTTAAACTTTTGTTTCTCAGTCTATTACAATGTAAAAATTGGAACGTAAAACAAAAGAAACTTTTAAAACATAATTTAAAAATAATTAAATGTTTTTATTTATTTTTGAAAATTAAAACAATTTCAGAAATTGCTTTTCAACATAATCAAAACAATTTAGAAATTTTAAACAAATTTTTAAACATAAAACAAGTTTATAAATAAAATAACTAACAAACAATTTAAAAAATGAATAACTATCTGAACAATCTTTAGAGCATTAAAAATTAGTTGAAAATGCATTAAAATGTATTAAAGAAACCAAATTTTGAAATTAAAATCAAAATCTGCAAGCGAAATATTTAAATCAATGAAAACTCAAATATTTTGTTAGATTACGAACGAAACAAAGTTAAAAACAAAAATTGAAAGACAATATTTTAAATAAAAGTAAACGAATTTATTATTTGCGCAAATGAAATAAGAACAAAAAAATTACACATTTTTACAAGTGTTAAAAGTATATAAAATATTTTTGAAAATTCAAAACTAAATCTAAAATATAATAGCAAAAGCACTTTATTTTAAATCATTAGGCAAAAAAAAACTTGTCACTTTATTTTAATTTAAAAATTAAAAATATTTTATTTAAGAAAAACCATCATAAGACCTCACTGACCAACATCCAACATTTTTGACCAATCGAAGTTACTGACGAATAGTCACCCGTACTGAACAATACCAAAACCTCAAAACGGATGTATCAGGTGGATGTAAAGTCGGTGATAAGGACCAACACCTAATGACAATCTATCGCCCGCCATGTCACCAAGCAACATCAATATCTACAAACAAGACGAATAAGGGAAAAGAGAATTATACGACTGTCCCTTACATATATAATTACTATCCAACACACAGGTTTACCAACAAAACAAGAATGGTATAGGTGATGGGTACATACACCTATTTATGGACAAACAATAACACACACTTATATACGAACACACGCACACACGCACACACACACACACACACATGCACACAACAGAGAACGGTAAGGTGTAAGTTAAGAGTCACTAATTCCTAATTGTGGACAAAGAAACACCTACACCCCTACTATCCACCACCACAAATATAACAATCACAGGAGATAAGGGATGTGCAAGGGTCACTTTATACCTATGGACAAACAAATCCACATCCTTATTAACAAATAAAAATAGAGAAACAAACAAACATATCCTTATATTTACATACATATCAACAAACAAATAAACATATATCCTAACAAACAAACAAGCAAATTGTATGGGACAAATTTTTTTCATAATACATGTATACATACATACATACATACATATATACATACATAGATGCATGCATGCATGCATGCATCCATCCATCCATCCATACATACATACACACATACATACATACATACATACATACATACATACATACATACATACATACATACATGTAATGGTATCTATACGGTATATCTTACTCCTGCCTCCCTAGTCTGTTTAATGTTAAAATCCTCCCTGGTCTGTTTAATGTTAAAATCCTCCCTAGTCTCTTTAATGTTAAAATCCTCCCTAGTCTCTTTAATGTTAACATAGCCAGTTTACAGTTAGGTTTAGAGCTCTTACAGATATCATATCACAGAAACATATATTGTAGTGTAGCTTAACAAGTGGGAGAGTTTAGTAGCCGGTTTCATCATGTACACACCTATCTAATAAAATCTTCATTTATTAAACTCTGTAGTCTTTAAAACGGACTTATAGAAATCATTACATTGTGTCAGAAGTTTAAAAAGCTTAACACTATAGTGAATGAAAAAAAAAAAAAAAAAAAAAAAAAAAGATGGAACAGATTCCAGCATCAAAGGTTTTGGTATTAGCAGATAATGTTGCTGAAAACTGGCGACGCTGGTTACAACAATATCACTTGTATATGTGTACCACTGAAAAAGACCAGAAAAGTGAAAAACTGCAATGTGCTACATTTCTAGCATTAGCTGGAGAAGCAGCAGTGGAACTATTCAATACATTTTTCTTTGAAGAGGATGAGGAAGACAAAACTGAGTATTTGATACGGAAATTTGATGAATATTGTTCCCCAAGGAAACATGAGACCTATGAGAGGCATATTTTCAACAGCAGATTACAAAACTCTGGAGAAAGTTTCGATCAATTTCTGACAGATTTAAGAATCCTATCAAAAGATTGTGGATATAGTAACCTGAAAGATGGTTTAATAAGTGACAGGATTATTGAAGGGAAAAATGATGGTCATACAAGAGCAAGACTGCTAAGAGAGAAAGATTTATCACTTGAAATATGCATCGAAATATGCAGAGCAGCTGAAGCCACAACTATAAGAATTAAAACAATCACTACCATGGAACAACCAAATAAATATGTTGATGCAGTGAACAAGCAAGGAACCAGCAGAGCGCTAAACCTCAAAAGAGCATCACAGAATAAAGCAATAGAAGAGAAGAGATTCAATACTATACAAAGTGTGGATTGGATCATAAAGGAAGACACTGTCCAGCAAGAGGTCATATATGTAGAAAATATGGAGGAAGAAACCCTTTCAGAAACTTTGCTACAGTAAGGCAACAAAATATCAAAACTCAGGACATAGAAGTGGTAAATATCAAATACACAGCAACACAAGAAAAGTTCATTAAATTGATACTGAGAGAGAATTGTTCGTATATACAATAGATCACACCGACCCAAACGGTCATTGGATTGTTCCAATCAATGTCAATGGCACAGTTATACCTATGAAAATAGACACAGGAGCTGATGTCAATATACCTGGATTGTCAGACTATCTTCGACTAAAACACAGACCAAGATTACAGCGAAGCAACATTAAACTGAAATTATATAATGGAGGATACATCCCAGTAAAAGGTCAATGTGTGCTAGAACTAAGACACAAACACTACCTGTATACAACCCAATTCATCACAAGTGATAGTGATGTCAGACCTATTCTTGGACGTAGTACTTATGATACAATGACATTAGTCAAACTTGTACTTACCGTGGAGGAAACACGAGAAAATAAACCTAAGATAGATAAATGAGGAATATGCAGATCTGTTTGATGGTCTTGGATGTTAACCAAACAAGATTAATATCAACCTAAGAGGGGATGCAGAACCAATTGTTGAAGCATGCAGAAAAGTCACATTTGCACTTCATGATACCTTGAAAGCAGAACTTGAGAAAATAGAAGCTCTCGATGTAATTAAGAAAGTGGAATAGCTTACTGAGTGGGGAAAACTCGCTTGTAATTGTTTACAAGCCAAGTGGAAAGTTAAGGATTTGCTTAGATCCTCGAAATCTCAATAAAGCTATGCGAAGAGAACATTTCAAACTTCCAACACGTGATGAAATTATGTCGCGCTTTCCAGGAGCAAAAGTGTTTAGTAATTAGTAAGTTAGATGCTTGAAATAGGTTTTAGCAGATTCAACTAGACGAGGAAAGTTCTAAATTGTACACATTTAATATACCTTTTGGCAGATATCGTTATTTATGACTACCTTTTGGAATATCATGTGCCCCAGAAATCTATCACAGAACAATTAATACACTATTTCAAAACATGGAAGGCATTGATACGTCAATAGATGATATCATTATATGTGGAAAAGACCAAATAGAGCATGATTTACGCCTAAGACAAGTTTTGGACAAAGTCAGAAAGGTCAAACTGAAGCTACAGAAACAAAAGGGCATAGTTAGTGTCCCTAAACTCACATTTTTAGGTGATGTTGTATCAAAACATGGCATGAAGCCAGATCAAAGAAAAGTAAAAGCTATGCAAAGTATGGAGACACCAACATGCAAGAAAGACTTGCAGAGATTTCTAGGCATGATCAACTACCTGGCAAGATTTTTGCCTGACCTATCGAGTCATACAGCAATATTGAGAACTCTATTCGACAAGAAAAATCAGTGGAATTGGACTCCAAATCATGAAGAAGCTTTCAAATATCTTTAGAATCTAGTATCAAGTGAACCTGTATTGCAATTCTATGACTCTACAAAGCAAATCAGAATTTCAGCCGACGCAAGTCAAAAAGGACTTGGAGCTGTACTTTTGCAAAACATGGTGAATAATGGCTGCCAGTCGCTTATACGTCTAGAGCTGTTTCTGACACAGAAAGTCGGTATGCCCCGATTGAAAGAGAAGCACATGCGCTGACATTTGCATGTGAAAGATTTCATCAGTATATATACGGTCAAAAGGTTGAAACTGAAACTCACCGTAAGCCACTACTTGCAATATTTTCCAAGGGATTCAACGAGTGTCCGCCACGAATTCAACGATTACAACTTCGAGTTCAGAAGTACGATCTTCGTCTTATTTGTATGTCTGGAAAAGAAATGTTTACAGCTGATACATTGTCACGAGCGCCTTCAAAAAACACGGAGCTGAGTGATATAGAGAAGGAAGTTGAGGTATTTGTATTTGGTGTGATGTCTACTATACAGGTATCAAACAGAAAATGGCATGATTTTAAAAGGAACTAGAATAGTCATACCATACAAATTAAGACAAAATATCCTCGCTCAAATCTATGCAGACCACATGGGAATGGAAAAATGCAAAAAGAGAGCTAAAGAAGTAGTATTTTGGCCCGGTATGAATCAGGATATTAACAACATGGTGAAAAGTTGTGAAACTTGCCAAAGATATCAAATGAATCAAGTGACTGAACCACTGATGTCACGTCCCTTACCAGCAAGACCATGGCAGAAAGTCTCAACTGATTTATTTGAGGTAGATAAGAAAGACTACATAGTCATAGTGGATGCTTACTCAAACTACCCAGAAGTTGTTAGCCTTTCAAGTCAATCCACATCTGAAGTAATAAAAGCTATGAAAAGTATCTTCTTAAGACAAGGCATACCTGAGGAAGTACTGAGCGATAATGGGCCATGCTACAATAGCCTTGAGTTTAATCAGTTTGCCAAAGATTAGGATTTTAGACACATAACAAGTAGCCCTGGATATCCAAAATCAAATAGTTTAGCTGAAAAGCAGTATAGATTGTAAAATCAATCATTCGAAAATGCAAACAAAGAGGAGAAGATCCACATCTTGGACTTTTAGCTTATAGATATATTCCACTAGGAAATGGATTGTCGCTAGCATAGCTACTAATGGGAAGAAACCTAAGAGCTAATCTACCTACACAACAATAGATATTGCAAGTTAAACATTCAAAGAAAGTTATGCAATGGAAACGAAAGCAAAAGGAAAATCAACAGTTCTTCCATGATCGGTCAGCAGTGAAACCATTGAAATAGCTCAATGGTTACTTAGTAAAAACAAGACGAGGTGATTACCGAAGAAATCGGAAAGACCTGTTGTTAATGCCAAAGAAAATGTCAAATGCTAAGGAAATTGATGACCATTACGAATCATTAAACAATGCAGATGTAGAAGATGAATCGAATGGATCAGATTTACCAGTGGTTCGCAAAGAAGTGGATTTACAACGCAGAACCCGAAGTGGAAGAATTATACGGAAACCTGAAAGACTGATAGAACAGTATTATAGATTGGTGACATTGAAACTATCTAAACAGTTTGATTCAAGTAGAATGGTGCAGTAATAAAGTAAAATACTGATTTAAGAAAGGATAAATATTTAAATTGAGAAGAACTTTAATATCTGTAATAGTAAGTAGTTTTATTCAGTCTATTCTGGATAAATGGTAAGTTTAAAATCCATAAATCAATGTTTAAGATTAACTGGTTTTAGAATGTATATTAAAGTTTGATCTGTACATTCTAATTCATTAACTGGCCATATATAGGATCGAATTTCATTTTTTAAAGAAAAGGAGATTTAATGGTATCTGTACGGTATATCTTACTCCCGCCTCCCTAGTTTGTTTAATGTTAAAATCCTCCCTAGTCTCTTTAATGTTAAAATCCTCCCTAGTCTCTTTAATGTTAAAATCCTCCCTAGTCTCTTTAATGTTAAAATAGCCAGTTTACAGTTAGGTTTAGAGCTCTTACAGATATCATATCACAGAAACATATATTGTAGTGCAGCTTAACAAGTGGGAGAGTTTAGTAGCCGGTTTCATCATGTAAACTTTGGTTGTTAAACTCTATAGTCTTTAAAACGGACTTAGAGAAATCATTACATACATACATACATACATACATACATACATACATACATACATACATACATACGGACGTACGTTCGTACGTACGTACGGACGGACGGACATACATACATACATACATACGCACACCTGTAATTAATTGTTCAATATTTTATTTTCATTTTGAATAATTTATGCACCATAAAACGATCTAAATATCCTCCTCAACTATGATAGCCACACAAGGCATATGCCCCAAGTCTCGCTTTCAATTAATGAGCTAATGCGATCGTCATCGTTGCCTCGGTTATCTGCCATTGTGACACTCGTTGATTGAAAACAAGTTATTTGAGTCCTTAATTTACGATTTTGTAGTACAGTGAGAAAATGAATCATCGAGCAACCCCAAAATTAGATATTTCTGTATATTCGCTTTGCATTACAAGTTATGTTGTTGTTGTTGTTGTTGTTGTTTTTCTTGCAAAAGCCATTACTGAATATTTCCTGCACAACCACAAAAGGAGCGAGCAATTTAGAAGGCTCTGTCATACATAACGTAATATGAGAATAGGTTAGGAAATATTGGTAGAGAATTAAACATTTTTGCTGTGAAGTTTCACACAGTTTCTGTTGAATTGCCGTTAAGATGTACAAGAGGAGGAG
>JAECUM010037173.1:0-60196 GCA_016617855.1 Megalonaias nervosa
GAGAATTAGAAGGGGTTTCACATGCAAGCCCCAATCGAAGTAGGAATGACCAAGTTTGAACGTATTTTGAACACTGATTAAATCAAACTGAGCGATACAACCAACAACATTAGCTCTCTGAGCTATGTGACCAACTGTACCACCATAAGATAAATAAAACGATAAGAGACTAATGCAATGTATCAGTCTGTAGAGATCGGGATGGTATAAGAACATTTAATGTCTTGTACACAATATACAGATATGTACATTACATTGTACGCAATATGCGGATAGATACGTTACATTATACATAATATGCGGATAGATACGTTACGTTATACACGATATGCGGATAGATACGTTACGTTATACACTATATGCGGATAGATACGTTACGTTATACACAATATACAGATATGTACATTACATTGTACACAATATGCGGATAGATACGTTACGTTATACACAATATACAGATAGATACATTACATTGTACACGATATGCGGATAGATACGTTACGTTATACACTATATGCGGATAGATACGTTACGTTATACACAATATACAGATATGTACATTACATTGTACACAATATGCGGATAGATACGTTACGTTATACACAATATGCAGATAGATACATTACATTGTACACTATATACAAATTCAGACTTCACATTGTTCACAATATACAGATTCATAGATTACATTGTACGATATAATATATTGTACACGATATATACAGATATTTACGTCACATTGTACACAATATGCATATACAAACAAACTTGCAAATAAATGAGCATCAACCACAATTACCAATTTTATGCACTTACATAAAGGTATGATATTTTGTTGCTTTTATCTTTATATCTCTTTTTGTCTTTGTACATTGACTCAATAGCTGCCTGCTTGTATGCATCATCCAATGGCAGAACGGCAGTATTTCTCTTGACTGACTGAAGTGCTTCCTATTTATGTGCATCACCCAATGGTGGAATGGCATTATATCCCTTTACATTGACTCAAGAGGTGCCTGCTTGTATGCATCACCCAATGACATTATTTCCCTTTACATTGACTCAAGAGCTGCCTGCTTGTATGCATCACCCAAAGGCATTATTTCCCGTTACATTGACTCAAGAGCTGCCTGCTTATATGCGTCACCCAATGGCATTATTTTACTTTGCATTGACTCAAAAGCTGCATGTTCGCATGCATCACCCAATGGCATTGTTTCCCTTTACATTGATTCAAGAGGTGCCTGCATTTATGCATCACCCAGTGATATTATTTCCCTTTACATTGACTCAAGAGCTGCCTGCTTGTATGCATCACCCAATGGCATTATTTCCCTTTACATTGACTCAAGAGCTGTCTGCTTGTATGCATCACCCAATGACATTATTTCCCTTTAATTGACTCAAGAGCTGCCTGTTCGCATGCATCACACATTGGCATTATTTCTCTTTACATTGACTCAAGAGCTGCAGGCTTGTATGCATCACCCAATGGCATTATTTCCCTTTACATTGACTCAAGAGCTGCTTGATCGCATGCATCACCCAATGGCATTATTTCCCATTACATTGACTCGAGAGCTGTCTGTCCGCATGCATCACCCAATGGCATTATTTCCCTTTACATTGACTCAGAGCTGCTTGTTCGCATGCGTCACACAATGGCAGAATGGCATTATCTGTGAAAACATGAAAACACTGATGGCAAGATCATTTCTGTGAAATTTTGTCAACTTTTGTTGGCCGCTTTTTGTAAAAAATAAATCGTTTTTCTATTGCTAGTAACAGTACTCAAATCTGACAGCGGATCGTCATCATTTATACTTGACTGCGGATCGTCTTCATTTACACTTGACTGCGGATCGTCGTAATTTGTACTTGACAGCGGGTCGTCATTTTTAAACATATTCGCCATGGTGTTGACCGGTACATACTCTGAGCAACCGGACATTGGTCATAGAATATCCAAAATATCAGTACATCAAATTTGCTTCGATTTGTTTACCCATTAAACTGTCAAACAAACACCTTAATTAAGCGAAATTGAAAGATCACTATGTTTAGTTTGCAGATTGAACAATCAAAGGAGGTATCACTGACTAAACTTGATCCAAAAGCGGCTGGGTCTTGTTTACGGTTTCTTTGTCGAACAATCAAAAGAGGTTCAACTGCCTGAAGGCTATACCACTCAAATTAAATTGGTCAACAAGAGATTTCCAGTACATTGCCATAAAACAACATATTGACTGATTTTGACATCGCTGGAAGGTACGTACTTTGGAGATACACAGACCACTACTGCTAATCGGTTTCAGGTCGTAACCTTGAATTCAATACAAGTGCTTTATTTGTCTACATACACTCTATTTTCTCTTCTTCAGTTGAAAATTAACATAGTACAGGAAAATTAATGTATTTCTCCAAGCGAACTACTTACTACCTAATTGCTCTATAGCATAGTCTACTCTCGCTTAGTGGCAATTAAGCCAGTGCAGTGTGAACTATTAATCACTATCTACTATATACGGCTGATCAATAAATATCCGCAAAGTTGTATATGCAATGATGGAACACTGGCTTTAAGAACTCGAACCAACTGCAAGCATGTGTATACATATTCTTGTAGGGATCGGAAATTAATATATTTTGCACCTTCACTGGAGCGATTTGTGCCGTCTGTGATTCTTCAATATTTACGTTGATAAGGACATGTTTGTTTCTCCATGTGATATCACCGTTAGCTATCAGCTAGCTAATGACCCTGCTAATGATCAACGGGTTGCAATTCTCGTATCAGAGCGAAATACCATCTACTGGCACGTCAACAAGTATGGATTTTATTTGAATATTTAGTTATACTCTTTATAGTGGGTTAGCCAGCCCCTCCCCCGCGTGAAATGAAAAACACCACAGCCACAACGCATAAAATTAGGTGGCTGTAGTTTTTGAGGGTTTAACGCCATTTCGTAGTGCAAGATAGGCAATATCCATGACGGCCAGTATAGATGGTGGAGATAGTACCTGGGGAAATTCCCGGTAGAAACCACCTACTTGCAGCTTTCTTACATAGTCTGAGACTCGAACCCACGCGGACGGAGGCGAGATGACAGTGATCGGTTAAGGCGAGCGCTTTCGACCACTCGGCCACCCGGGGCCTCCGCAAAATTAGGTGATGCGACATTTTCTTTTCTGTGGCTTTAACGCAGAATGGGAAGATTTTACCAATATTTGGAGGCAAGTGTAAGGATTTCTTACGTGCAGTGATGGAACACAGAGAAGACAATATTACAAAGCAGCATGGTGCTTACGTTAGAATACACTTATAACGCGACAATAAAGATCCCCCAAACGTCAAACACAGTGGGTTATTTGTGTGTGTGTCTGTGTGTGTGTTAGCGTGCGTGCGTGTGGTAAGATTCATTCAACGTGCTTGGATATTACACTGCACAAAGACAAAGTGCTATTAAAGAGTGAGCTTTGAGAAGCTTGTGTGACCGTGTTAGTCTTAACGAAGCTCAAGAGCAAATGCTTTTGTCGGCTTCTCGCTGAAATTCTGCCTCTGCAAAAGTGCGATTGGGTGCTGAGTATCTACACAGTTCGGAGCAGATAATGTATTTCAGAGTTGAATCTTCGAGGCAAGTTGACGCTCGGTACAAAATGGATGGAGTACAACGCATTACTTCTGTAAAACTCCCCAAGGCGATGTTCTTCTCATTTTGTTTCCATTGCTTGATGGAATGGTTGGAGGATAGATATTCAGCCGTTTGCTCATAGACCAGGGCCAAACATTGATTCCTCCTTGAATGCAGAAATATGGCATGCATTTACGCGGATTGGTTGCTTCTGGCACGGGATGGCCAACTGTAATTATTTTTGCCAAACATGTGCGACAATATTGTAACATATATAATCCATGACATGGTTTTGGCATTTGTTTGGTTGACGTGACTATTAGCTTCATTTAGAGCTGTGAGAAATTCTGGTAAATTGTCCTGAATCGTTTGCTTTTTTTGGGGGCTGAAATGTAAGTTTCTGTAGTTTCGGATGAACCCTTTAGATGCACTAGGGGGAAAAAAATACCCCATCAAAAATTTTCTATCTAAATAAATATTTGATCAAAACTCTGTTTATAAAGAAAATCATTACAACACCCATTAAGAGGTCACACGAACACATAAAACACTTTTCTTTTTCTTTTATAAGTGGGGGGGGGGGCATCTGCCTGGTGCCCCCGAAAAAATTTTTTTCAAGAGGTTTATATAAATGTTGACCTTGTCTTTAAGCACTTTACCTTTTCTACCTTTGTATTTTGTATGTCGTAAGTAGTAGATAAAGATGAGGTTTTGAAACCAAAGAGGGTTTTAGGCCAGAAACCGTCACCCCCCTCAAAAATAAATATATTCTGATATTTTTTCACCACCTCAGAGACCCCCTCTTCCTCAAAAACCACCCTCCTCCAAATTTTTATCTCAGAAAATGATGAAAGTTTGAAACCCAAAGGGGATTCTAGACCAATAGATTTTTTCATATTAAATGAAATATTATATATAATGTATCATTATAATCCAATCCGACATGTTGGATTTGATCTGACAAACAAATTTTGTAAGAGATTTAATTCGATTAGAGCAGCCTCAAGCTATACTGGCATAACAACTAAAATAATAAGCAATTGTATCAAAAATGTTGGGTATCATATATCACCAAAATATGGATCAGTATGGTTATTCGCGACTGAAAATGACGAACGAATAAGAGGTTGGGCAGATGATCCAATGATATTTATTGACAATATAGTTGACGCACTTTTTGATAATGATGTTACTAAAGCTGTACAAAATTAAACATCTACTACTGCGCTGTGAATGCCACGAATAACGCCGACAGTTTCAAAATCGCTCGAATCAGATGATATTCTTAAAAACCGCACAAAGAAGATTCATTTTCAGCAACATAAAATATATCAAACAGCAATTCCAAATACCACCGAATACACATGGCGAGTCACAACAACGTCGACTGAACAAAAGCCACGGCAATTATTTGTTGTATTTCAGCAACAAGCGCGACGTGGTAACTAACTACAAAATAATGCAATATTTGATAATGCTGATGTTAGACGAATATATGCTAGAATAAATTCAAAGCAATATCCGGAGCGAGCGATAGAATGTAATTTTGCAGATAACGCTAATAAAAATATTACTCGACCTTACATGTACCTGCTTGACGCATTGCAAAAATATCAGGACGTTGGAGACGGATCTCAGATATCAGTAGAGGAATTTCGTACACTTTATCCGATATTTTATTTTGATGTTAGTAAACAAAATGAAAGAGATGTATTTTCAACTGCTGATATTGAAATTACTTGGACATTAGGAGCAGTTCCAGCAGCGCAGTTGTACGTGTACGAATTAGTGATCAGCGACAGAACTATTACGATTGACTTTATCGAAGGTAAAATGTCGGTACAAGTTTGAAAAACTTTAAGTTTAATCTGTAACTTTAATAATAAGATGACAAAATATATTGTAAAAGAAATATATTTGACTGATGGTCAAGTTAAAAAATTAGCAGCTGCTGTTGCAAAGAAAAAAAGGCAAGTATCATTAAAGGTCAACCCTAACGCAGGTGTTTTGGGTACTTTAACAAAATTAATGTTAACCAAAAAACAAATAAATAAATACGATCGCAAAAAAACTTTTGTTTTAAATTTAAGTGCTGCACAAATAACAGCAATGTTAAAAGAAGGTGGTTTCTTCGGTCCGGCACTATCTGTAATGGCCAGAACATTAATACCTAAAATTTTGCCGGTGTTAGGTACATTAGGATTAGCAGCAGCGTCTGGAGCAGCATCTGGCGCAACAAAAAAAGCAGTTGGGGGTCATGGAATAAAGAAAATTTTTATCTAAAGATAAATATAATGCCTAAACGAAAAACAGCAAAAAGAAAGACAACGACGAAAAAAAAAGACACGACCGAGGAGAAAAGGTGGATTTATTCCAATGGCTCCATTACTAGCAGGATTGGCGGGAAGTCTATTGCCAAATCTGTTAGGAGTAGGACGAGGACTAATGTTACCAAGAACAAAGAGATGAAGTCGGCCGCTTTAAGTAATTTTGATATACTTGACAAACTAAAAAAAGTAAAAAATTTCAGTGGAGTTTATTCTAAAGATGAACTTATAACGCTAGAAACGCCAGGTTCGTGTGTTATAAATATACAAGATTTTAATGACGGATCTGGCATACATTGGGTAGCTGTTTGTGATAACAATTATTTTGACTCGTTCGGAATTCCACCAAGTGACGCAATAAAAAAATATATTAGTAGAATTCAAGAGGCGAAGTCTCTTGCGAAAATAATAAATCATTCGTCTAATCAAATTCAACCAATTGGAACTTCTGCTTGTGGATACTATTGCGTAATGTTCGTCAAACAGATGACCGAAAATCCAGATTTTTTAAAGTTTATTTTGCAATTTGATAAACAACCTTCTCACGCTAATGATGAGATTGCAATTAATTTTATCTAAACCCACTGATATATAATGTCAAAATATTGTCTTAAGTGTAAAACTAAAACAGAAAATAAGATGAAAAAACAGAAAAAACAAAAAATAATAGAATAATGCTGAAAAGTATTTGTGCAATCTGTGGAAAAAGAAAAAGTACGTTTTTGCCAACAACAAAGTTGTCCGGAGCGTGTTGCCAGGAGATTATTTTAGTAGATAATTAATAAATAATGACATGCGAGTGCGATTGTGATATAGATTTATGTCTTGAGCAAAATAAAATTGTTACATATTGTCAGAAATGCAACAACAGAGAAATAATTGGTTTTGGTATAGATATACATAAATTAATTGGCAAATTGCCGAAACCAAAAGGCGGTTGGACATTGCCAGGCCATAAATATACTGGACCTTATAATCCTCTTGATAAACAACTTGACAAAAACGATAACCCGCTGCCAGGACAAGAGCCTTACAATCAAGTTGATGCAATAGCAATGCGCCATGATATCTGCTACACAGACATTGAACGTCCAGACAACGAACAAAATAAACATAGCTGCGATAAAGTAATGCTAGACGAACTTCGTGATATGAAACCTGTAAATATGCGAGAACGTGTTGACCGAAGGCTGGTTCAGGGTTTTATTGGAGCAAAATATAAATTAGGTCTCGGTAAAAAAGAATTATATGATGATCTTGCCTTAGAGCTGCACAAACTTAAAAAAAGAAGCTTCCGCCACGTAAAGTTGTCGCAAATGCCGTTGATGATATCTGGGCGATATATTTAATTGATGTCTCAAATCTTGCTCAGTTTAATGATAACAAGAGATATCTTTTTAATGTTGTAGATGTTTTTAGGAAATACGCGTTTAGTATACCCGTTTTGGATAAAACAGGGACATCGATGACTGATGCATTAAAACAAATTATTGTTAACACAGAAAGAAAACCAAATAGAATCTGGACTGATCATGGAGCAGAATTTTTTAATAAAAAATTTGAACAGTTTTTAGAGCAAAATAACATTATAAAATATGTTACAGGAAATGAGGGAAAAAGCGTCATCGTTGAAAGATTTAATCGCACGCTCAACGAAAAAATCCACAAGTATTTGACAGCTAAAAATACGAGTAAATATATTGACAATTTACAGCAAATTGTTGACGAGTATAATAACATGAAACACAGATCCCTAAAAATGTCGCCAAACGACGAGATTGCAAATCCAATATTAGCAAACGAAAATATGTACTGCAGGCATAAATTTAAAGTTGGTGATAAAGTTAAAATTTCTTTGACGGAAAAAAACATTTGAGAAAGGATATACTCATAATTGGAGCGAAGAAGTATTTGTTGTTGATAAAGTACTTTTAACAATACCAGTTACATACTCGTTAAAAGATTTATTAGGTGAACCTATAACTGGCAGTTTTTACGAGCAAGAACTTCAGAAAACAGAACAAGATATATTTGTTATTGAAAAAGTTATTAAAAAGCGCGGCAACAAAAGTTTACTTAAATGGCTTGGATATGGTAATAAATTTAATAGCTGGGTACCAACTAAGTCGATCGAATAATATTATTATAAATTTCTTCGTATTTTATTAACACTGACTTACATTTCACTGGTTTACATAGAGAAATTAAATGTAATTTTCTTGCATCATCAACTGGCATTAAATTAAATATTTTAACAAAAATAAAATCGTATTTTATATTTCTTAGTTGTCCAGTTATTTTTACGTTTAAAAAAGGTTTTATAAGTTGCCAAAATATTTGATGCTCTGTGATAGTAAAATTAAATTTTATTATTTTTTTCGCAATATGGTACTTAACATCATATCGTCCAGTTGTTGGTCTGCTTAAATTTTTTTTACTAACAACAACATCATCTTCTTCTTCATCATAGTTATGCAAAATATCTTTTTCAGTATAACCAGCAAATCTATCATTAGTAATATTTTCTAATGTAAAATTTGAAACTGAAACAAAATCGCCCGACTATAGTTCAGCCAGTCTCTCAATTAAGTTTATTATTATAATAATCTTTTATCTAATTATTAAATAATAAGAATGTTTGGAGAAATAAAATATCATCAAAGAGTTAATATACTAAATCACAAAGAATTAGCTGAGGCAATACGAAATTGTTTCTTGGGACATAGTTTTTATTTTGTTGATGTTATTATAGCATCAGGTGATTCTGACAAATTTTTATTAACAGTAGCAGAAAAAATAAAACTTGATACAAATAAAATGATGATATTACGATTTAATCGCGACGATATTATGGAATTTAGTCATAATTGTCTTACTCGAAATGATCTAGAAGATATCATTAGTTATCGTATTTAAAATTAAATCTGTCAAATGTCAACATTGACGTTGCTGATTTAGTTACATTATCAGCTACATCTTTTACTGATTTGCTGCCAATTTTAAGATATTTTGAAACAGCTGTTATTGATCTAAATTTTATTTTTTCTCCAGTTTTATTGAAACAACTGATCTTTTTGGATTTTTAAAATTATTACCACCACCAATTCCTCTTCTAGTATTTTCTTTATGCATAACCACATCTAAATTTTCCAAACGATTATCTGTTTTAATATCATTTTTATGATCAACAACTAGACCAATAGGTACTAGTCCGTTAAAAGTTTCAAATACAAAACGATGTGACATATAATTAACTTGGTTAGTTTTTATACCACGTACTACTACTCGTAAATAACCAGTATCATGTAAATTACCAACTTTTTTTGTTTTTTCTATGTCGAATAATTCCCTTATCATTAGCTTCATATAAATCGAATACTGGATGAAGTTGAAATTTATTTTGTAATGCTAAATTTTCAATATTATCGTCAGCAACTGCGCTATTTACTCGATAAACTCGTTGTCCTTCTGGAATATCGTCGCAAAACAAAGTATAAATAAAATCTTTTCTAAACATTTCAATTCTTTCTGTATCATCGCCTTTTACTGAAATTAATACACCAGCTGGTGTTGATATGCCAACAGATCTTTTAGATTCTATATTAATAACAGAACCTAACATATTTGCTGCATATAAATTGTACTTTGGATGTACATGATAAAATTCTTGCTCTCCCGCTGTAAATTTCAGATATCTCAAAATTTCTGTCATTATACTATAAGGATTTCATATCTCTAATTTACAAAAATTCAATTAAATATAAAATATTACTATATATATATATATATATATATATATATATATATATATATATATATATATATATATATATATATATATAATGTTAAAATTGCGAGATATTGCTAAAAAGAACATTATCAAATCAGAAAAAATTGCTTCAGCATTTTCTGGTTACGATAACAGTTACAAACTTGATGATCAAAAAATTTTAGCAAATTTTAGCTCCACAAATTTATTTCATCTTTTACAACCTGTTATATCAAAAGAACTTGCGGCTCATAAAAGTATCAAACTTATAGTCCAATATCATACGATTTTATCAAAATTACATGCAGTTGAGGATGTACTTGATGTAATTTTTGAAAGAAAAAGTTTTGACAGCGAAATTTCAGAACCATATCTAACGGCTAAATCAAGAAAAATATTAACTGGAACAAACATTTCTATGGTCGCCAATGAAATACATCAAGAAATAAACAAAAAATTAGAAGAATTTACTTCATGAGGATCGGATTGGAAATTTGAAATGATAAAAGAAGTTTTATTTCACACAGCAAAATATAACGTACTTCGTGGTAGTTTGTACGTCGATCTCCCTCAAAAAATTAAAAACAAAAAATGCTGTATAAATGTCAGAAACAATGATAAGAAATGTTTTCAATGGTCTATTCTTTCTCCGATATTTCCAAAAGAAAAACATGTTGATCGTGTTAACAAGTATTTTCCGTACAAAGACGAACTAAATTTTAATGGCATTGACTTTCCAGTAGCAGAAAATTATATACCAAAGTTTGAAAAACAAAACAGTATCTTAGTAAATGTTTTCGGACTAGATGAGCGAGAAAACGTTTACCCGAGATATATCTCAGAAAATGCTACGCAAAATACAATAAATTTATTATTTTATCAGGGGCATTAATGTTGGATAAAAAACTTTAACGGCCTAGTTGGCAGACAGTATAGTAAAAATAAAAATAAATAGTATTTCTGTTATAGATGTCTGCATGGTTTTTCTAGCGATGAAATACTGCAGGAGCATCTTAAATACTGTGTCAACGTTCAAAGAATAACTGTGCCTGGCGAAAAAGAAAAAATATTAAAATTTAAAAATTATAATCATAAACTAAATATTCCTTTTGTTATTTACGCTGATTTCGAGTGTCTACTCGTTCCTGTGGTTGGAACAGAAAATAATCCGAATAAATCCAGTACTAGAAAAATACAACAGCATATTCCTTGCGGAGTAGCTTATAAAGTAGTTTGTTGCGCTAACGATAAATTTTCAACTCCGATAAAAGTGTTCAGAGGTGAAAATCCTGCCGTATGGCTATTAAAAAATTTAAAAAATTTAATAGACGAAGTTAATAAAATTTCTAACAGATTATTTAAAACAGCTCCGATGAAAATAACGTCTAAACAACAACTCGATTTCGATGAGGCAGTTGATTGTCATATTTGTGAAAGTTGCCGGTAGACTCCAACGGAGTCCGTGATAAGGTGCGAGATCATTGTCATTTGACCGGCCAATATCGTGGAGCAGCTCATAACAGTTGTAATTTAAAATTTCATGCTCCAGATTTTATTCTCGTAGTTTTACATAACTTTCGTGGCTATGACAGTTATATCATTGTAGAAGCTTTTGGTGATGAAAATATTAAAGCTAAACTAAAATTAAATAACGTAATAAAATGTATTCCAAATAATTTTGAAAAGTATATGTCGGTGACGCTCGGTAAATTACGTTTCATTGACAGTCTGCAATTTATGGCGGCATCATTAGATGAGCTTGTAAAAGGTTGTAGCAATTTCGCTAACCTAAAAAGTTGCTTGGTGAAAACTATATCAATTTGACAAAAAAAGGTATCTTTCCTTACGAGTATCTCGATGATTGGAACAGATTTGATGAAACTTCTCTTCCCGATAAAGATAAATTTTACTCGCAACTCAAAAATGAAAATATCACAGATGACGAATACAAATATGCACAAGATATCTGGAATAAATTTAGTTGTAAAACATTTGGTGATTATCACGATTTATATTTGAAAACAGATGTATTATTGCTAGCAGATGTTTTTGAGAGTTTTCGTCAAGTTAGTCATAAAAATTATGGACTAGACCCCTGTTGGTATTATTCATCACCTGGATTGTCATGGAACGCTCTCCTAAAAACAAGTAAGATAGAATTGGATCTCTTGACAGATGTTAATATGTTTAACTATATTGAAAAAGATATCAGAGGCGGAATTCGCGTTATAATGAAAAAATATGCAGCTGCTAATAATAAATATCTGAAAAATTAGGATAAAAATCTCCCATTAAATTACATTATTTATCTGGACGCTAATAATTTGCATGGCAGTGGCCAGATTCAGAGTTGCTATTTACTGATACAGATTCGCAAGTTTATAATATAAAATGTGAAGATGTCTATCAGGATATTTACAATAATAAAAATCTGTTCGATTTATCCGATTATCCAGCATGTAGTGGATTTCAAGATAATTCGAATAAGAAAGTTATTGGAAAAATGAAAGATGAATTTATGTTTATGCCAGTTAGGGAATTTGTTGAATTAAAGAGTAAAATGTATGCTGTTATATTAGATGACAATAAACTTACGACAAAAAGCAGCAAAAGGTATTCCTCGAGGATATGTGGAAAAGATGATAAATTTTGACGATTTTAAAGCAGCGCTAAACAATAATGTCAGTTTTATCAAAACAAATGTTATCAGAACAAATCATCATAAACTTGAAACGGATACCATTATAAAACGGGGATTAAGTAATTTTGATGATAAAAGGTATTGCAGAGACGGAATTAATACACTAGTGCTTGGACATTATGCAAATAATTTTGTCTAAACATCAGAAGTAATGTTTGAAAATTTAACATTAGTCGATGGAGTTAATAGCAAAATAAAAAAAATAATGGTTAATAACCAGCAATTATCATTTGAATTTAACGATGAAATTTCAGGTATTTGTTTTAGTAAATTTGACAGAATCAAACTCTCCCCTATCAAATCAGACGATAGTAAATATTTAAATTATCTCGAAAGTTTGCGAGACGAGCTTGCACTAAAATATGACAATTTTCATGATCCGATCAGCCAATAACAGTATACAAAAATTAGCATAGACTTAAACAGGTCGAAGGTTTTTGTAAAAGGTAGTAAGCATCTTCTCAGTAAGATAGCGATGAAAGAACTATTTGAATGTCGTCACAAAGTAACCGGTAGAATTAAATTTTATTTGTATAATCATGACAGTACATTATACTTAATAGCGAGTGTTGATATTCTAGTGATAGGAGATGAAATTCTTTAAAAAATTAGATATAACTGTCTTTCTTCCTTGTATTTTTGTTTACGAGATAGGTTTCATCATTTTTTTTACGATAAATGTTTGATCCATGGAAACAGATAAAAGTGTTTCAAATCCCCATTCACATACTACTTCATATTCTCTAAAAATATATAGAAAAATGTTTTCAAAATCGTGTACGAGTAAATGATAAAATACTTTGGTTTTCTATGATGAAGAATAAATTGCAGTCTATTCGTTTGATATCCGATTAGACAGAGCACTGTTTCCTTTGTTAGCCCACTAAGAAAGCTGCCACTTGAACACAACTAATATATTTGCCATTGCAATTGTCTTGCTGTGAATAAAAATCAATCTGAGCGTCATAATATATTGTATGCCGTCTGCCCACACGGAATTTCTATAATAACTAGATCATGTAATCATTTTGAAAGGTTTAAAATAAGGAATTTCCAATGGATTTTTTTAGAATATAACGCAGAAATCAGGTCAAAGATAGGTCATTTGCAATGGATTTTCCTAAAACGCCTACTCCAAATCAAGGTTAAATATAGGTAATTTCCAATGGATTTTCCTAAAACGCCTACTGAAATCAAGGTCAAAGATATTTGCGATATATTTTTCCAGAATAACGATATAAAAGGCAATTAGAATTTTCTTCATAGCCATTCTGCTAGAGGATTTTATGAACAGGTAAGTGAAAATATTTTTCTAACATATTTTTGACAAAATGTTAACATAAAAAGTTTTGGAGGGGTAGGAGGTCTCGGAGATAGGAACCTTGTTTACATACACTGTAGATGTTTAGAAATATTATCAAATAAAATATCAACCATATTGTCAATAAATGTCATTGGATCATCTGCCCAACCTCTTATTCGTTCGTCATTTTCAGTCGCGAATAACCACACTGATCCATATTTTGGTGATACATGGTAACCAACATTTTTAATACAATTGCTTATTATTTTAGGTTTTATACCAGTATAGCATGAAGCTGATTTGACGGAATTAAATCTCTTACAAAATTTGTTTGTCAGATCAAATCCAACATGTCGGATTGGATTATAATGATACATTATATATAATATTTCATTTGTTTAATATGAAAAAATCTATTGGTCTAGAATCCCCTTTGGGTTTCAAAATTCCATCATTTTCTGAGATAAAAGGGTGGTTTTTTGAGGGAGAGGGGGTCTCTGAGGTGGTGAAAAAATGTCATAATATATTTATTTTTGAGGGGGTGGGGGTTTTCTAACCTAAAACCCTCTTTGGTTTCAAACCCTCATCTATGTATACTACTTTGTCTCCATAGTAAAGTGTCCGTTTTAAGTATAAAAAAACACTAGCAAACTTCAAACAAAAGAAGAAAAGAAATGCGGAGGAAAAGCTTGTTGATCGCCATGACATTCAATCAACACAATACCAGTACTATGCAAATATTTCAGATAATTGTTTAAGTTCGATTGCCGTACGTATCAAATCTTTGTGTCATAGTCGGCAATAGCCAAAGTTATCAAATCTTTGTGTCATAGTCGGCAATAGCCAAAGTTATCAGATCTTTGCAACACAGCTAGCAATAGCAATATATATCAAAATCTTTTTGTTATAGTTAGCAATAGCCGTATTTATCAAATCTTTGTGTCATAGACGGCAATGACCGCATTTATCAAATATTTGCGTCATAGCGAGCAATAGCTGTATTTATCAAATCTTTGTGTCATAGTCAACAATAGCCGTATTTATAAAATCTTTGTGTCATAGTCAACAATAGCCGTATTTATCAAATCTTTGTGTCATAGTAAACAACAGCCGTATTTGTCAAATCTTTGTGAGCGCATTTGTGCGACTACTTCTATAGAGCAGTGGGCCTGAAATGCGTTCACCAATGCTTCAAAATAGGACACAGGCCAGAGCGAATGGACACAACCTCTCTCTCTCTGGAGCCATCAGATTGTTGTATTACGCAGTACTTCGTCCAAAATGGTCAGCAGGTATGATGACGCTCACGTCACCTGACTTTAGAGTTTAGGACCTTCCCAACACTGATACCTGTTTTCAACTTACTGATGTAAAGTGTGAAAGAATTTGCTAAGATCAGTGATAAAAAAACAATTGTTTTTCCTGCACGTTTTATCTTACTGTTTAATGTTATTATATTATTAATGTAGAATATAAGAAGAATCACTGTAATATATTTCTGCAATGCAAAAAGAAGCGTAGCGTTCAGCTACTAAATATGTTCTACTTTTATAATAATTATACAAATTTAAATTGTAACAAAAAAATCAATCATAACACTGGAATTGAAATTGCAAGGAGATTGTTGTGGTATTTGCTTATGGAAGGTACTACGTCATTCTAGCTGCCATACTCCTCCTAGAAGAAGCATGACCACACCAATCCACTCCACCAGCTCTCGTATACGGGTAGTAACAGCAGGCATTAAATATATGCAATGTAAGTAAACATTCAACAGGAGGTGTAGGTGCAGTTGGAATTTCTTAAATGTGTCAGCCAGCGAAAACATGCAAAATATATCACACGTTTGGGAGATGATGCACTCGAGTTTATGCGACACTGAGCTACGTATTTGTTTTACAGCCTCTTCATCAAATGCGATACGTATCCCCGTATTATTTGCACGAATTTCAGCTTTTTACTAGCTGTATCGCTCCTATTCAACCTGCAAAAGCAAAACTCATTGTCTGAGATTCATTTGACAGAGGGTGTTTTAATACCAGTCAATACTGTTACTGTTTGTAGCCGCTGTTGTGCAGATTGGTTCTCAGTTATACAAAAGCCTAACTTCCGGTCTCTTGCGGAGAAAACATCCAATAATGCTCACTGTCAAGATAATACTGCACCTCAACGATTCACTTCAGACGAAAAGCTGAAGTGTTGTCGTGATTTACTACGGGGTACTTGGGTGGGGTTTTCTTCTTTTTAGTGGTAGCCATCGATGTCTCGAGGATGTTATAGCCTGGATATAGCGAATATTAAAACTATGAATTAATGGATGGCATAAATCGAACTATAAGCATATATATATATATATATATATATATATATATATATATATATATATATATATATATATATATATGTTAACATGTAATTAGGAGTTCCCTTTTACGGTTAGAACTCTAATTGTCCGGCATGCCTTCATGACCTGATAACTGGTTGCTGGTCACTTTCTAGAGTCAACATTGCTTGGTGGGTCGGGGTCGACTTGCAAAAGAACACTCTCGTTCCCTCTGGCCTACCCATGAGTTGCCGTCTTTAGTAGCCTCTCTTGGTCGTCCAGTCTCTTACTGGACGTCCATTCTTATTTTTAGACGTGGGATCTGTTTTCCTGAGAAAACAAAATAAATGCGGCCTAATCCTTTGAAAGTTTTCTCACACTCTGAACTGAAAATAAGTTCCACTCTCTCAGAATAGTAAGTGTCATCTTTCTTAACGGACCACTACTGCTAATCGGTTTCAGATCGTGTCCTTGAATTCAATACAAGTGCTTTATTTGTCTACATACACTCTATTTTCTCTTCTTCAGTTGAAAATTAACATAGTACAGGAAAATTAATGTATTTCTCCAAGCGAACTACTTACTACCTAATTGCTCTATAGCATAGTCTACTCTCGCTTAGTGGCAATTAAGCCAATGCAGTGTGAACTATTAATCACTATCTACTATATACGGCTGATCAATAAATATCCGCAAAGTAGTATATGCAATGATGGAACACTGGCTTTAAGAACTCGAACCAACTGCAAGCATGCGTATACATATTCTTGTAGGGATCGGAAATTAATACATTTTGTAACTTCACTGGAGCGATTTGTGCCGTCTGTGATTCTTCAATATTTACGTTGATAAGGACATGTTTGTTTCTCCATGTGATATCACCGTTAGCTATCAGCTAGCTAATGACCCTGCTAATGATCAACGGGTTGCAATTCTCGTATCAGAGCGAAATACCATCTACTGGCACGTCAACAAGTATGGATTTTATTTGAATATTTAGTTATACTCTTTATAGTGGGTTAACCAGCCCCTCCCCCGCGTGAAATGAAAAACACCACAGCCACAACGCATAAAATTAGGTGGCTGTAGTTTTTGAGGGTTTAACGCCATTTCGTAGTGCAAGATAGGCAATATCCATGACGGCCAGTATAGATGGTGGAGATAGTACCTGGGGAAATTCCCGGTAGAAACCACCTACTTGCAGCTTTCTTACATAGTCTGAGACTCGAACCCACGCGGACGGAGGCGAGATGACAGTGATCGGTTAAGGCGAGCGCTTTCGACCACTCGGCCACCCGGGGCCTCCGCAAAATTAGGTGATGCGACATTTTCTTTTCTGTGGCTTTAACGCAGAATGGGAAGATTTTACCAATATTTGGAGGCAAGTGTAAGGATTTCTTACGTGCAGTGATGGAACACAGAGAAGACAATATTACAAAGCAGCATGGTGCTTACGTTAGAATACACTTATAACGCGACAATAAAGATCCCCCAAACGCCAAACACAGTGGGTTTTTTGTGTGTGTGTCTGTGTGTGTGTTAGCGTGCGTGCGTGTGGTAAGATTCATTCAACGTGCTTGGATATTACACTGCACAAAAAGAAAGTGCTTTTAAAGAGTGAGCTTTGAGAAGCTTGTGTGACCGTGTTAGTCTTAACGAAGCTCAAGAGGAAATGGTTTTGTCGGCTTCTCGCTGAAATTCTGCCTCTGCAAAAGTGCGATTGGGTGCTGAGTATCTGCACAGTTCGGAGCAGATAATGTATTTCAGAGCTGAATCTTCGAGGCAAGTTGACGCTCGGTACAAAATAGATGGAGTACAACACATTACTTCTGTAAAACTCCCCAAGGCGATGTTCTTCTCATTTTGTTTCCATTGCTTGATGGAATGGTTGGAGGATAGATATTCAGCCGTTTGCTCATAGACCAGGGCCAAACATTGATTCCTCCTTGAATGCAGAAATATGGCATGCGTTTACGCGGATTGGTTGCTTCTGGCACGGGATGGCCAACTGTAATTATTTTTGCCAAACATGTGCGACAATATTGTAACATATATAATCCATGACATGGTATTGGCATTTGTTTGGTTGACGTGACTATTAGCTTCATTTAGAGCTATGAGAAATTCTGGTAAATTGTCCTGAATCGTTTGCTTTTTTGGGGGGCTGAAATCTAAGTTTCTGTAGCAAGTCATGAAGAGAGTAGAATGACTACAATATTGGGTCAGATGCTGACGCAACCGACCAACTAACATTCTGGACCAGGAAGCTGCCCCTTTAGCATTGACCAGATGGGATCAAATCAATGTGGCCACTAGACAAAACAACTTTCTGACTTGCTTGAAATTGATATGTTTCCGTTGATCTGAAAAGGATCGCGCAGCACGATACTTGTTTGCTTTCTTGATGTCGACAAATGCTCCGACAGGTGTAATAATTGACGTTTTCGAAATAATATTAAATCTTCCACGATCGAAGGGTGGATGAACTCTGCCTGGACATAAGTAAGCAGTGCTATCTCTGGAAGAGCAGTTAGGTCATGATGGCAAGCCTCTATGACGATCTGCACAACTGCTTGACAACATTGATGTTCAGCGACACCTGCTACTGCAATCAGCCCCAAGACTAGGGTGACTGCGATCGCAAGACGATTTAGTGTCTTCTTGATATGATGATTGGGAGACGGTTGACATATTTGTTTTTGCTCCGTGTCTACTTGAGGCTTGGCATTTAAACATTCCTTTGCAATGAAAAGCAAGACAAGTGGACAAAACGCTTGCTGCTCCACGATATTAGCATAAGATGCTGGTACAGATACGGCAGTCTCGTAAGTGGCAACATAAATGGTCCGTTTGGCAAAACAAACTTGCCGCCACAAAAGTATATTTTGCATTCCACGTTCGACGAGGAGTGGACAACTGCTCTTCACCTAGCAAACATGCTCTGTGTACCTCATGACAATATCGGGAATAAAAAGGTATGGGTAAGGCCAAAACATGGTTGTTGTTGCCTCGGGGTTTACAGTTCCAGACCCGCTGAATGATAAATCTCTAACCGAAGCTAACTGCTGAACTGACACGAATATATAAGCGTTGTCCACTAAAATGGTTAGGCTACTATAGGTTGACTCTGGTGAGTTTATGGGTGGTGCGTTTCAGCTTCTGGCAAGCACAGTGTTAAAATCCGATGCGATGAAATTGGCAGCCACCGTGCACATTGTTTTGTTGAACGTCGTTCACGCGAAGGGGTGCATCGGCTGCTTGAAGCTGTTTCTGATACAGAAACTAGTAACAGACAGAAGGCCGTAATATGTAAAGCTTTCAAATCAACAATTATGACAGCCGGTTCTAGCAATGACATCTGCCAGAATAGTGAGTTGGAGGGCTGGTCCTACTGATCCTGTTTAATCAATCAGTGTATTTAATATCGCAGTGATTCCATTCCTTTTCAGACATCTGTTTACCATTTGACCACACTCAAAGATACAGTGGTACTGCAAAAAGGATTCATCTGGGAAGAAACATCTGATTTCCAACTGCCTCTATCAAAAACAAAATAAATAAATAAATAAATAAATAAATAAATAAATAAAACAAAAAACCAAATTTATAAAGTGTGTTTGCAGTGTGCTATTTGTGACAGTAGTAAAGTTCTTTAGTTCTACCAGTCCAATGTAAGCTATTTGCAACAACAATCAAGTTCTTCGTTGTATTTTGGGCGCTGCGGGTTGTTGGCCTTTGGGGTGTCACTGGCCGACCATCAAAAGGCCGCCACGGGAGCATATCTCACAAATAGACCCTGAAGAATGTCATTCAACTGCTACAATTGACATCTGTTATTCTCAATTGTGTGTGCCAATCCATGCTCCGCTCTGCTACTTAATGCACCACGACAACAGTATTAAAGCGACATGCAACGAACCGACGCAAACATATCGGATAGCAAACTCTTCTAAGTTTTGAGTTTGAGATCATGATAATCTCCTTAATAATGGCAGCGAAGCGTATGGGGGTGTTTTTAGTCTTCCAGGCTTATTCAAAGCCTGACAGTCTACTGTACAATATTAAACAGGAGGAAGCTGGGGTTCCTCAAACGTTACGCAGCTGTTCATGTACTCGTAAGGTACACGTCTTTATAAATCTAAAGATCCGGTTTTGTATGTGTTCATGTTGATGTGAACAAACGTGTTTTTGCAATCCAGTTTTCTATACTGACGGCTATGAACTATAGGCTGTTAACAAAGTACAATCGCCAAGAGCAAAAAGTCATGTACTTTTCTATGTTGTTGGCATTGATAGATTTATCAGGCTATTCTGTCATCTGTATGCTTAGGGGGTCCATCGTAAACACTGTTATGTATATTTAATTTAATCGTTTGTTTGTTAGTTTTTAAAAAAATTCTATTTTATTACATGCCATTGTAATGTAACATTGTATGCTGGACTCTACCTTGTCGAAAAAAGAGTTCATTTCTGCTTGACCTAATTGACTTTTATATGTCATTTATGTAAAAAACTAATAACAGGTTCATTATTCTTTATGTGAATGAGCTTATTAACAGATTTATTATTCAGGTAAACAAGAAGGAGTAAATATGTTGATTTGGGCCAGGATTTTGGAGATTCCTAAGTGAATTTTATAGGCTGTTGTGTTGTAAATAAACAAGGCTCATTAGATCATTCTAGAAAGTTATTTTCCATTAGGTAATGGTTGTTTTTAGAAAATGCTAATTGTGACCTGAAGTCAAGCAGAGAACTATATTATCTTGTGACTGTGAGGATTTTACCAGTCGTGCTTTAACATCTAGCACTTTAAGTTGTATTATGTTGTGACCAGTTTCGGCTGAAATTTATTTTCTTCAAATTATTGAATTGAAGTGATTATTTTCTCTGGAAATACAAAAGTGCTCTGATAAAATTCTTGGATTAAGACATTCACTGGAATTTATAATATATTCAAACCTGGAATAATATTTATGTGATTCAACAAGAGACTGCTGACACATCAGTACTTCGCAGGCTATAACAGACACGTCATCGCCTTCAATTTTGGATCTCTTCGGGACTTGAACTGAGTTTTATTCAGGACATTTTATTACTAGGACTTGTGTCTTTAATTCTTGGATTATTTTTGGATTTAATTCGCAATACCGTGAGTTATTTTTTTTTCATTTTTCACTTTGTATTCTAGGGAAATAAATTATTTGTTAAATTTTACAAAGCTTGTTGCCTTCACTCGTTTCTGATACTTATTTTAAGAGCATAGACTCGTAACAACAGACAAATTGTGAAATATTCGAGGCATATTTGTTTGGGGTTTTGTCTTTACATTTTCAGCGCTTCTCGAATCTTGCCCAAAAAATGGCAGAAAGACAGGACTACTCCTTTTTGGTGAAAATTGAAATCATGAAAGAAATTAACTGAAAAGAGCAAGGACATGGTGTTTACATCCTTCACTTTATAAACCGTAAAGGATACCTTACCTTTGGGTTCTGAAAAACAACAGATATGATTTGGCAAAAGTTTCAAGTGTTATGTGTGGCTGTACTTTAATGTACAACATTTTTATGTGTATGAGAGAGAAAGAGAGGGGTGGGTGGGTAACAGCTGTTTAGGATTATTTAAGATTATCGGAAAATATTGATATCATTAAGGTAACTATGTTCCCATATGTGCCTATCGTTATATATGATTATACTATATGGAATACATACTTGTCCTACTTTTTTAATCTCTATATCAAATAGCGCATTACCTTGTATATACAAGGTCACTAATTGTAAACAAAGATAAGTCTTTACAGATACACAGAACACGTTTGTTTGTTTTCTACAGCAATTTTCACCCCCACTTGACCTCGCAAGCTAAAACTCCAAATGATATATATGAAAGTACGAAGAACAGATGAAAGAAAGAGCGTAAAATTCGTTCAGTTCATAACGTAGTTATGGACACATACTATGATGGAAGTTTTAATTAGCTTTGGTAAAGGGGTTACGGAGAAAAAGAAAAACCTGGGTTATTCAAGTCACTGATACAAGTCCCAAAACTTTCCAGGTTCATTGATAAATGGACTGTTTATGATTCTTATTTACTGAGCTTAGAGTTGACCATGACATATTTCCACACGCCCTGTTCATATTTTAATAAGACATGAAAGGAACTATTTATGCATTCATGCACCTTTCTTGGGGGCTTTGACAGTACACGAATTTATATATAGTGGTTAAAATATAGGTCCGTTATTTATTTCTGGAAATTCGTTATTATTTGTGTAACTAGTTGTAATTACAAGAATTTAATTTCATAATCCATGAAGTCACGTTGCTTGAACATCGCTACGGCAATTTACAAAGTGTCTGATCGATTTTCAATCGTCATGACTTCATTGAACCGTATAAATAAAAGTATGAAGTGTAGTTATTTAAAAGTTACTGCTAGCATGCCTAAAGGGCGAGGGGGCCGAGCGGAGTATAAATAGATACCCCTCCCCTCCCCCCGTGTTGATTACAGCAGCAGTTGTGGTCGAAGAAAAGAAGAGACGGCAAAGTACGAAGTTGAGGTGGTGGTGGTGGTGGTGGTGATATTTCAACAACAGCAACAAGAGACACGCAGATAGACAGACAGAGATAGAGCGATGACGAGGAGACGATGCTGAATTAAATCCGTCAGCAAGTACATGGTGAAAGCAATTATGGAATGTTGGCGGTACAGCTTATCTATAGCCAAACTGTCTCCAAATCAATTTAATGTTGGAGGACTTTCTAACAGAGATAATATTACTTATCAACATCCGTTTTTAGTTGAGATTTTTTGTACACAACGTAACTTTGGACTTGACGAGCGTTACTCAGCATCAAGAAACATCTGTCAATATGGGGGGGGGGGGGTATGGGGGGTAGAATAGGCGAGCCGATTGACACTGATAATAAGCAACTATGTCTGTCTCACGATGGAACATTTTATAATACAAATCGAATTTTATTTAATGCCATTTTACTTTTAGCAATGATCTAACACTGAGGTTTTGACAAGTTAGCAGACATTGTATATCCACTTAATTACATGTTGCAGCATTAATGGTATACAACTATCCGCATATAATTCACCATTTTCTCCTACAGTCAACCGATCTCTCTTACAAGTACTTTTTCTTTCCTGTCAACTGTTTTTTCCTGCGAGTACTTTTTCTTTCTTGTCAACCGATCTCTCTTGCAAGTACTTTTTCAATTCTTGTCAACCGTTCTCTCTTGCGACTACTTTTTCTTTCCTGTCAACCGATCTCTCTTGCAAGTACTTTTTCAATTCTTGTCAACCGTTCTCTCTTGCGACTACTTTTTCTTTCTTGTCAACAGATCTCTCTTGCGATTACTTTTTCTTTCCTGTCAATCGATCTCTCTTGCGAGTACATTTTATTTCTGTTCTGCTTCTATCATACTTTACTTCTCTCAAGCTTACTTTAATCAATGCATGAACAACATTGACGCGTGTAGAACGTCATCCAATAATGCCTGATGCCACACCTCCAGCGGGTTTGGGGATGTAATATAGATCCGATGCACCCTCTCGATTGGGTGTCGTAAGAGAAGCGACTAATGGAGGAAACCTTATTTGCCGTTGAATGCATTTGTGATGATGTTCACCTGAAAGGGTTTTGGACACTTTTAAAGATTGCTACTATATCTAGATGGAAATTTTGACAAAAAACTCTTAATGAAAACAATAGAATATATCATCACAAGAATGATGACCTGTGGTCAGGTGATAATGATTAAAAAAATAGCCTGACATAAATCATAACCAGGGGGTGAGAGATGGGGAAAGGGCTTCGGTTTACACCCCAAGTAGGGGCATGTACCAGCCTATGCGCGGGCTGGAGCCCTGGCCTCGTCTTTCACCTCATGGCAAATAAATAATAAAAATTTTACGACACAAGATGTCATAACCGGGGCTGGAGGGGGGGGGGTGAGATGGGGGGGGGGAGGGCTTCGGTTTACAGCCCAAGTAGGGGTGTGTACCAGCCTATGAGCGGGCTGGAGCCCTAACTTCATCTCTCACCTCAGGAAAACAAACAAATTTTGATTTAATCTTATTTTAACATGAAAAATAGATTCCTTCGGTGCCTCACATAATATTACTATAATCAATAACCAACACAGTAGAAAATGGGAAACCCTTCAGGCAACTAATACCTAACAATATAATTTTTCTCTTTTTACGTTTTTAGCTTTCTTTTATTGAGAATTATAGAGGGAACAGAGAACCTACATATGGAAGAAGTATGGGAAACAGACGTCGCAGGGCTGAGTCACAAGGCGCTAGGCGAAGTGGACAGGCCTGCGACAGAGCCCCCCCCAAAACCCATGTGTAGGAAATGGACAAACAGAACACATACACGGGGAGATAGGACTAATTAGATAAACAATGGGTAACCCATGCTAACGGTTAAGTAACTAACAGAAAAAGTTTTTATCCTTTTTCGAAATTTAGGCCTTTCGGATCCTTTTTGCGTGTAGTGGGAAAGACATCTACACTAGATACGGTCTTCCTGGCCATACTGGTGTGGATGTCAGAACAAAATGCTCAAGACGGGAGATAAGGCTATGCCCACCATCAAGAGATGCATGATGAAAAATGAAAGAAATGCCGCTCCTTGAATAGGGCATGGCCTCAGCACTCCTGAATTGATCCAAATAAAAATTGAGAAACGTTTCACAATAACACACACACACACACACACACACACACACACACACAACCCCAATAGGTTTTATTTGTATTTTGTAACAGCAACCGTTTTTGATTCAAAACAGAATTCTAAAATTGAGAAAATATTAAATACAAAAGGAAATGGAAAATTGGCATTTCCAATAAAATTAAAATTTTTACCTTTTTTTTTTTTTATAAATATATCATACAACTTAGGAGAGAACCTGGGAAGAAATATTTGATTCTATTGATGTCCTTACACACAAATCTATAGCAAGCCAACATAGCAAATACACATATAGCATACACAGGACATAGGGGACCCTTAGCAAAGGTCACTTGACAATAAAAGGAGAAGGATTCCGACCAGGATATTGAAATCTGGATCGGATGAACCCTTTGGATGCACTAGGGGAAGAAAAAAAATACCCCATCAAAAATTTTATTTCTAAATAAATATTTGATCAAAACTCTGTTCATAAAGAAAATCATTACAACACCCATTAAGGGGTCACACGAACACATAAAACACTTTTCTTTTTTTTTTATAAGTGGGGAGGGGATCTGCCTGGTGCCCCCTCCCCCCATTTTTTTTTCAAGAGGTTTATATAAATGTTGACCTTGTCTTTAAGCACTTTACCTTTTCTACCTTTGTATGTCGTATCCTCAATGCATTTACATTTTGTGATGGGGATTATTTTTTTATTCTTTCAATAATGTGATGCTTCGTGGAAATAATAAAATAAAATAAAATTAATAAAATAAAATTAACTCTTCTCATACAAGGAGGTGAACGAGTGTAATTTGCGAACCTACAAACTCATTAGAGCAAACCGAATGGGTTCTTTTTCTGAAGAAAAACATTCTATTGAGGCTCTGAGGCGCCGATGATTGGTCACCACTAAGAACAGCTGATCAGATGTGGTTGAAGGAAGGGACATTTTCAGGACAAGGAACTGAGTGCAAATATGGTAATCATAAACCTTGTCTGACAAGAATTGTGACGTTCACTCAGCCATTACCACCAATATCAAGATTAAGATTTATATTATTGGAATTCTATTTGTTGTCTATTTAAATCAAATGTCTGTGTCTATTTAGACATATTTAGTCCATACGTAACAAACACCAAACAGTTATAAATAGTTAACAAATACCAAACATGTCTTTAAATCTACGAGCGGTTATTAAGTCAAGACACGATACCACGTGAAAACCAATATTTCAAATCTGTTTTTAAATCTGGGAGCGTGTGCCATGTCCATATTATGCCGTACGAAATAAAACGATGTGATGTCCATGCGTTGGCAATCCAATCTATGACAAAATGGATTTCGCGATGCTTTGTACAGCTTTCCAACAATAGTTTACGTTCATTGTTTGTATCGTCACCGTCGTCGTTGTCGTAATCATCGTACCTGTAGAAGTAGTAATTGTTGCTGCTGTTAGTGTCGTTGTTGTTGCTGCTGCTGCTGATGATGATAATGATGATGAAAGAAGTAATAGTATCAAGATCCAAAAGGGACAGAAGAGAAAAGAATAGAATGACGGCGAGAAAGAAAGCCGTGACGAAGATATCAACCACAATTTATACGCTTATCTGAGCGACGAACAATATTAGCAAACTGTATTCACCTTTAAATCAAACTGTATTCAGTTTACATTTTATCTTGAAATAATACTGTATTCAGTGTCGATTTTACCTTGAAATAAAACTGTATTCAGTTTACATTTTATCTTGAAATAATAGGGTATTCAGTTTACATTTTATCTTGAAATAATACTGTATTCAGTTTACATTTTATCTTGAAATAATACTGTATTCAGTTTACATTTTATCTTGAAATAATACTGTATTCAGTGTCGATTTTACCTTGAAATAAAACTGTATTCAGTGAATATTTTTTCTTGAAATAAAACTGTCTTCAGTGTATATTCATCTTGAAATAAAACTATTCAGTGTATATTTATTTTGAAATAAAACTGTATTCAATTTCAGTTAATATTTTATTTTGAAATAAAACTGTCTTCAGTGTATATTCATCTTGAAATAAAACTATTAAGTGTATATTTATTTTGAAATAAAACTATTCAGTGTATATTTACCTTGAATTAAACTGGCAGGTGTCGTAATAGTTATAAATAAAGAAGGATTTACAAAACAGAACATATCTTGGCAGAAAGGTAACATTCCAGGACAAAAGCTGTTCAGGCCTTGTTTTTAAGTACCTGTATTTGTTACGCCTCTATAACCACGTATAACGAAGCAAATCGTTAACGTTTAGCCGCACGACGTTGGTGATTTATCACCGATGTATTTTCTCTCACATCCGCATACAAAAATTTAATTTATATTTATCCGTTCTTCTTTGCCAATAAGAAGACGGTTACAAATCAGCAACAATACTATGATCATATCCGCATTTCAGCTAAGAAAGGGGATATTGTCCTTGTCCCTGTACGCTAGCCGTCTGTCCGTCCGTAGTAACTTCTCCTCCTGCTTGGAAGATTTTAATGAAACTGTGAAGGTTAGATTCATGGTTGGTGTAGATGGGGAATTAATTAGGATTTACATTTTTCTTTGACTCAGTTTGAAGGAAAATGTTTTGAAAATTGTTTAAAAATTGGGCATTTGGGGAATTCTTTTGGCCATTGCCTCTCTTCCCACGCCACTTGAAGGATTGTAATGATATATTGCAGGGTAGCCATGTTTCACTTTTACATCTGACCCATTACTGGGGACTTTCTTTTAAATTTTATCTAAAATATGGCATTTGGGAATTCAGGTTGTTGTCGCTTCTGTTTCCAAACTACTTGCAGGATTTGTTATTTGAACCTTTTACGCTGTATATATGGTTGATGTAGATACTCAGTAAGGTTTTACTTATCTCAGGTGCCTCACTTTTGGGTAATTTTATTTGTAAAATATTCCTAACAAAGAGAATTTTGTGAACTCATGTTTTGAGAAGACGTTTGTTATCGCTTCTTGTACGTTTCACAAAGGATTTTATTTAAATTTTGAAGGCTAAGTAAGTGTTTGCCATCGATGTCGATAAAGTCTCAATTTCGTATGGACCAGTTTAGTTTTCTTGCAAGGTTGTCGAAGAGTGGAGGGTGATATTTTGGCAAGTATAGTTTTGGAAAGAAGCTTGCCATTACTTTTTCTATTGCTTTGCTCAATTTTTTTTTTTAAAGAAACTGGGTTAATCAAGTTATAGGTTTAGACGGGCAAGAAAGTTTTAATTTTTCTCCAGTTCATTTGTATGTAAATCTCTTGAAATAGTGTTGGAAATGTGTATTTGCGGAAGAGAAGTAATATTCATGACTTCTCTGGTACTCATCTGGAAGGACCGTGCTCATGCTTTGTAAGCTAAATGAGTTGTAAAGGTGCGCAACATGGTGTTACAACTTCATCATGGATCCATTTTGTAAATTTGCCACAAATGTTTCATACAAGGAGTATATTGAAGGAGAAAAAAGGATTTCAGGTGGAGGACTACTTCTACTTGCCTCTGTGCAAATTTAGTGACACTTTATCTACTCTCTATACATACAGTACTATATACATCGCTCACTTTATCTACTCTCTATAACTTCAGTATTATATTCTAGGCATATTTTGTTTCTGTCTCTCTAAGTAAAGTACCAGTTCTTCGCTTACTTGGTTACTCTCTCTAGGAACAGTACTATATTCTTTGCTTAATTTGGTTTTGCTTCTCTCTCTCTCTCTCTCTCTCTCTCTCTCTCTCTCTCTCTCTCTCTCTCTGTAAAGTACTATATTCTTGGCATACTTTGTTTCCTCTCTCTAGGTACACTACTAAATGTTTGGCATAATTTGATTTCTTCTTATAGATATACCGCTCCGGTGGCCTAGTGGTTAGAGCGCCCACCTTGGATGCGGGTGGTCGGGGGTTCGAACCCCGACAGAGTCAAACCAAAGACATACAAATGGTACTAACAGCTGCCTCGCTAAACGCTCAGCGTTAATTGGTTAATGTTAGAACTGATCGGCCTGGTGTCAGGATAATGTGACTGGGTGGGACATGATGTTACAGGTCTGCGGCATGATGCCTCATTGCTAGACATCACTATAACCAGCCACACTGCGGACATCGTACCGGTATGACTGAAAATTTGTTAAAGCTACGTTAAAAATCCAAATCACTCTCTTTCTTATCTCTCTCTCTCTCTCGATCGATATTGCAGACTTTTGTTTCTCTCAGATTTACAATTTCGTGAGAGTTCAAGAAACTACATTAAAGAAAAGATATGTCTCTCGAATGATCACGATCCGTTGTTACGATACTGTCAAGAGGACCCATATCAGACTCAGATAAAGTAAGAAAAAAAAAATCTTAGAGTTGTATAGCACGGATGAAAATATTAACACCATCCTAAAGTTGCGGTAATTCTATTTTATTTTTTTTCTTCTATAACCAATGTCAATAAAAAACGCTTATGTGTTTTAGTCTGAGTTTAAGATTTGGGCTTACAATATTGTGTGGTATTAATGAGTTATGTGTTTTAGTCTGAGTTTAAGATTTGGGCTTACAATATTGTGTGGTATTAATGAGTTATCTATAACAACAAACATGTCTTGACATATTGACCCAATGTCACCTTCGCAGCCCAAAACACATCGGAACCTTGGCTAGCGAAGGTGACCCAGTGTACGCTGTCATATCGCTTTGCTATCTCAAAATGAATCGGACCTTACGATAGCTCCTGACCTTTAGACGTGTTTTTAAGATAATTAGTCGAACGGGGACATTGGCTAGATGTCTAGCATGTTGTTGTTGTTGTTGTTATAGGGTTTAACGCCATTTTTCAGCACAAGATAGGCTATACATGGCGGGCAGTATTAATGGTGGAGGAAGAACCCAGGAAAACCCCAGAAAGAACCATCGACCCACGAGAAGCTACCGGCAAGCTTTCTCACATACCCACATTGGCCGAGCCCGAGACTCGAACCCACGCAGACAGAGGTGAGATGGCAGTGATCCGTAACTGTGAGCGCTTTAGACCACTATGCCACTCGGGGCCCCGTGCCTAGCATGTAGCCAAGACTGATTTCAGTGGCTGATAACTGGAAGAGGCTGATATGCAAAACTCACGGTACTAATTCAGCTCCCAAAATAAATCTATCAAAACACCATGACATTAAAATTCAAACACTTTAAGTTTAAATCTATATTTCTTAGTACAGACCCATCCTTGATTCAAGCTTCTGCCTGGAGATAGCCATATATTCGGGGGTGGGGTGGATGGCACATTTTATCTACATGTGCTTGAAACATATCTTTTTAATTCTGCAACTAAAGAAACAGGTGCTAATTTTTGTACGCGAGTTTGAAATTCAGGTCAATAAAAGGACTGAAATTTCGTGAATTAGAAATAGGATAAGCTCTTAGAAGATTAATTTGCTAAAAAAAATTGTTATTCATTATCAACCAATCGTGGCCCCCGAAACCTATATATTCCCTATTTTTACCCATTTCTAGACTGGTTCCAATTATTCGATTTTTTAAAAAAAATTATTTTAGTCTAAAATTATGATTTCCTTAATCAATCAACGCAGGAAAGACCAGTCATGGCATATTTTATGAACGGTGGTAGTAGTATAAGTAATTTGAGGTTTCTATTTCAGAGACCCCCTACCCCTCCCAAAACGTTATACGTTAACATTTTGTCAGCAGCCGTTTTTAGCTTAAAATGATAACTTTTATATGATAGACTTTTCTAACATATTTTCTGACAAAAATTTGTTTTGTCGGGGTAGGGGGTCTCTGAGATAGAAACACTCAATTACTTCTACTACTATGATATTTATTGATAATATGGTTGATATTTTATTTGATAATGATATTTCTAAACTAAAAAACAAAAAATAAACAGCAGGATAATATTCGGTCTACCATTCCATAAGTTCTGTCAAATAAACCTAATGAGGTTCCAAGAGTCTCTTTCAGACATACTCCCAAGGCGAATTTCTAAATATATGAGATGAAACTTTAGAAACTAAGAGGGCAGTCTATTTTATATGTAAGCCTTTTTTTGTGGCTAACTGGACTCTTCATTTTTGTTAAGACATTACCCCCCAGAGAATTCCTAAATATCCGAAACCGAAACTTTAGAAACTCAAAGGGCTGTCTATTTAAAGGTCCTTGTTGTGACCAGGAACCTAATGAGGTTTATTTTTAGTCTAGCTATGGTTTTTCTGGAATGGCCCTTGTGTAGGGTACCCCTTTAGCGAAGTCACAAGGTCGCGACCTCACATCATCCCGCTGTTTATTTTTAGACGGCACAGACGGCACAAACACATAACATAAACTTATCCTAGCGGGGGCCTTATCTACGTCGAACAAATTTCGTACACTCTCCCACCATGGCAACACCTGGGAGTGCAAAAATCGCACCCACCACGTGTTTACATGGTGGGAGAGTGTATTTTGTTTGTTCGATGTCGAGGTAATGCTCCGGACCCCAACCCCTCCTTAAAATTTTGAGGGGCAAATCCAGAGCCCTACCCAACGATTTCGTCCGTGAAGGGAACCGAACTCAGGGCGGCAGTATCAGAATCCAGCATTCTTAACACTGAGCTATGAAATTCGGTTATATATATATATGTTAATAAAGTTATTATATAGTTACCTAATACTACACAGCCTATTACAATATACAGAATAAAAAAAATCATAATTATTATAAGCTATAGTGTGGATTTCTGAATAAAATAACATTTATTGTAAAATATTTCAATTTCCAAATACATTGGAGAGGTCTATACAATGTGTATAAAATCAGCATTTCTGTCAGTTTGAAGTCTGTGTTTCATCAGCCGTTGCTAGGAGATAATGAGAAAAATCAATAAATTTTATTATCCATATGCTGCACATGCTATCTAAAAATAACGTGCTGTGTGAAGTTAAATCTCATGTGCTTTATAGTCATAATTACAGTTTTTTTTGAGTTTTATGCCTGTCTGTTTGTATGTTAGTTAGAATATTTATAGTCACAATTACAATTTTTTTTTTAGTTTTGTGTCTGTCTGTTTGTCTGTGCAAGGTCTCTTCTGGAGTTAAATGCTTTTTAATAAAAGCCCAACGTTAGTCTTATGTAAGCTCACATAACATAGCAGACAACTGCTTGTTACTAAGCTATGCTTAACGGAGTTGTCTAGCTTGATCAACTAATACCTATGCTTAACGGAGTTGTCTCGCTTGATCAACTAATACCTATGCTTGATCAAAATGCAGTGAATTAAGCAAAAATTTGAGATAAAAAGACTAAAACTCACTGATTGTAAGTTTTATAGCCAAAAAATAAACCAAATTTTTACAATGTAAAATCTAAATCACATATGATATGTTAGATAATTTACACTAAGCTGGAACAGTATTATCTTTCATTTTAAAAAGGTTATACTTCTTGACCAACAGATAGCACTTCCACACTTGCTATCAAGTAATATGTGCCATCATGATTATATAACGAGAATTTAACTCTACCAGATACTTTACGACGACATTCAAATAATTCTTTCATCGCTATCTTACTGAGAAGATACTTACTACCTTTTGCAAAAACCTTTGACCGGTCCAAGTCTATACTAATTTTTGTGTACTGCTGCATGCTGATTGGATTATGTAAATTATTATATTTCAATGCAAGCTCGTCTCGTAAACTTTCGAGATAAGTAAAGTATTTGCTGTCATCTGATCTAATAAGGGAGAGTTTGATTCTGTCAAGTTTACTAAAACAAATACCTGAAATTTCATCATTAAATTCAAATGGTAATTGTTGGTTATTGACCATTATTTTTTTTATTTTGCTATTAACTCCATCTGCTAATGTTAAATTTTCAAACATTATTTCTAATATTTAGACAAAATTAATTGTATAATGTCCAATTGCTAGAGTCTTAATTCCGTCACTGCAATATCTTTTATCATCAAAATTACTTAGTCCACGTTTTATAATCGTATCTGTTTCAAGTTTATGATAACTTGTTCTTATGACATTGGTTTTGATAAAACTGACGCTATTGTTTAGCGCTGCTTTAAAATCGTCAAAATTCATCATCTTTTTCACATATCCTCGAGGAATACCTTTAGCTTTCTTTGTAAGTTTATTGTCATCTAATATAACAGCATACATTTTGCTTCTTAATCCAACAAACTCTCTCACCGGCATAAACATAAACTCATCTTTTATTTTTCCAATAACTTTCTTATTTGAGTTATCTTGAAATCCACTACACGCTGGATAATCTGATAAATCGAACAGATTTTTATTATTGTAAATATCTTCATAGACATCTTCACATTTTATATTATAAACTAGCGAGTCCGTATCAGTAAATAGCAACTCCGAATCTGGCCATTGCTTTTTGGTAAAATTGTAGTGAAAATTATACATCAGCCACTTCGATATATCAAGTACAGCTGCACCAACATAAATCGGTTTATTTACCTTTAAATTTGTCTTTCGTCGTTGTATTGCAACAAGATTTTTATTAAATATTTTCATACTAACAAAACCATCATCGTTAACTAATTTATTTCTGCGGCTAATATCATTGACAATTTCTATAGAAACCCTCCTCCGAATATTTTCCATCGTCTTACCGAACACCGAGTTATTCATTAACTTGAAAAAGTTTTTCTCAAAGTCGGTCTTAGCCATAGCACGACGTTTTGTATTTAGATCAATATAATTTGTCATCCACTTCGACTGATTAAACTTTAGCACGCGGTGGACCTTTCTCAGAATTAGTCCAGCATCTACTGCTTGCTTTAAATTTTTGTAATGCATAACATAATTTCTTTTATTTAACAAATTTGGAACTAACTTATTAACAATCGAATTTTTTGATGTCGTTGTTGCTCGTTCTTCAGGCGATAATAAACTATAATCAATTATCATTGACTCTGCACAAAACGGATAATCATTATGTAGATCGTGTAGCAAACTAGGATAATCTAGGTCAACTTCAACAAAATATGAGATATCTGAAAAATCTATATTAATTTTTCTAGGTAAATCTTTTTCAGTTTCTTTAAGAAATTGATCTGGAGTTATCCAATGAAATCCACCGTGTGGCATTGGCTCTGACATGGCCCAACCATACAAATTCACACAATCTAGATAAATAATGTAACTCGACGGGAGATTTTTATCATAATTTTTCAGATATTTGTTATTAGCGGCTGCATATTTCTTTGTTATGACGCTAATTCCGCCTCTGATACCTTTTTCAATAAAGTTAAACATATCAACATCTGTCAAGAGATCTAATTCTATTTTACTCGTTTTTAGTAGAGCGTCCCAAGACAGCCCTGGAGCGGAATAATACCAGCAGGGATCTAATCCGTAATTTGCATGACTAACTTGACGAAAACTTTCGAAAACATCTGCTAGCAATAATACATCTGTTTTCAAATATACATCGTGATAATCACCAAATGTTTTACAATCAAATTTATTCCAGATATCTTGCGCATATTTATATTCGGCATCTGTGATATTTTCATTTTTGAGTTGCGAGTAAAATATATCTTTGTCAGGCAGAGAAGTTTCATCAAATCTGTTCCTGTCGTCGAGGTACTCGTACGGAAAGATACCTTTTTTTGTCAAATCGATATAATTTTCACCGAAACAACTTTTAAGGTTAGCGAAATTGCTACCGGAGCTTGTAGCGCTGTTGACAAGCTCATCTAATGATGCTGCCATAAATTGTAGGCTGTCAAGAAAGTGTAATTTGCCGAGGGTCACTGACATATACTTTTCAAAATTATTTGGAATACATTTTATTACGTTATTTAATTTTAGTTTAGCTTTAATATTTTCATCACCAAAAGCTTCTACAATGATATGACTGTCATAGCCACGAAAGTTATGTAAAACTACAGGAATAAAATCTGGAGCATGAAGTTTTAAATTGCAGCTGTTATGAGCTTCCCCACGATATTGGCCGGTCAAATGACAATGATCTCGCACCTTGGAATCGTCAAGTAACTTTTCACAAATATGACAATCAACTGCCTCATCGAAATCGAGTTGTTGTTTAGACGTTATTTTCATTGGAGCTGTTTTAAATAATCTGTTAGAAATTTTATTAACCTCATCTATTAAATTTTTTAGTAACCACACGGCTGGATTTTCACCTCTATATAACTTTATCGGAGATGAAAATTTATCACTGGCGCAACAAACTACTTTATAAGCTACTCCGCAAGGAATATGCTGTTGTATTTTTCTAGTACTGGATTTATTCGGATTATTTTCAGCTCCAGGCATAGGAACGAGTAGACACTCAAAATCAGCGTAAATAACAAAAGGAATATTTAGTTTATGATTATAATTTTTAAATTTCAATATTTTTTCTTTTTCGCTAGGCATAGTTATTCTTTGAACATTAACGCAGTATTTGAGATGCTCCTGCAGTCTTCCTTCGCTAGAAAAACCGTGCAAATATCTATAGCAGAAATATTTTTTTTTTATTTTTACTGTACTGTCTGCCAACTAATCCGTTAAAGTTTTTTATCCAACAGTAATGTCCCTGATAAAATAATAAATTTATTGTCAACTGTGTAGCATTTTCTGAGATATATCTAGGGTAAACATTTTCTTTCTCATCTAATCCAAAAACATTTACTGAGATATTGTTTTGTTTTTCAACTTTGGTATATGATTTTCTGCCACTGGAAAAGTTATTCCTGAAAAATTTAGTTCGTCCTCGTGTGGAAAATACTTGTTAACGCGATCAGCATTTTGGTCTTTTGGAAACATCGCAGAAAGAATAGACCACTGAAAACATTTGTCATCATTGTTTCTCACATTTATACAGCATTTTTTGTTTTTAATTTTTTGAGGGAGATCGACGTAGCTAGCGCCGCTGCCGCGAAGTACGTTATATTTTGCTGTGTGAAATAAAATTTCTTTTATCATTTAAAATTTCCAACCTGATCCTGACAAAGTAAATTCTTCTAATTTTTTGTTTATTTCTTGATGTATTTCATCGGCGACCACGGCAATGTTTGTTGCAGTTAATATTTTTCTCGATTTTGCTGTTAAATATGGTTCCGAAATTTCGCTGTCAAAACTTTTTGTTTCAAGAAGTACATCCTCGACTGCATATAACTTTGATAAAATCATATGATATTGGACTATAAGTTTGATACTTTTATGAGCCGTAAGTTCTCCTGATATGACAGGTTGTAAAAGATGAAATAAATTTGTAGAGCTAAAATTTGCTAAGAGATTTTGGTCATCAAGTTTATAACTATTATCATAACCTGAAAAGGGTGAAGCAATTTTTTTCTGATTTGATAATGCTCTTTTTAGCAATATCTCGCAATTTTAACATTATATATATATATAGTAATATTTTATATTTAACTGAATTTTTCTAATTAGAGATATGAAAAACCTTATAGTATAATGACAGAAATTTTGAGATATCTGCCACTGACAGCGGAAGAGCAAGAAACTTATCATGTACATCCAAGGTACAACCTATATGCTGCAAATGCGCTTGGTTCTGTTATCAACATAGCATCTAAAAAAGCTATTGGCATACCAACGCCAGCTGGTTTATTAATTTCAGTAAAAGGTGATGATACAGAAAGAATTAAAATGTTTAGAAAAGATTTTATTTATACTTTGTTTTGCGGTGATATTCCAGAAGGACAACGAGTATATAGTGCAAATGGCACAGTTGCTGATGATAATATTGAAAATTTAGGTTTACAAGATGAATTTCAACCTCATCCGGTGTTTGATCTATATGAGGCAAATGACGAAGGAATTATTAGACGTATAAAAACAAAAAAGGTTATTGGAAATTTGCAGAACAGTGGATATCTTATTGTAATGGTACGTGGAACAAAAACAGACTTTGTGGTTCTCTATCGCATCGTTTTATTTACGAAACTTTTCAAGGACTTATTCCAGCTGGTTTAGTTATCGACCATATTAACAAAATTAAAACAGATAATCGTCTAGAAAATTTAGATTTGGTTACATATCAAGAAAATAGTAAAAGAGGAGATACTGGTGGTGCTAGGAGTGCTAGACAAGTAATTTCAATAAATCTCGAAACTGGAGAAGAAATAAAATTTAAGTCGATAACTTCTGCGGCAAAATATCATGAAATTAATCCACAAGCAGTAAAATTTGTAGCTGATAATATAACAAAATCAGCAACATCGATGTTGACATTTGATAGATTTAGTTTTAGATACGATAACTAATAATATTTTCTATATCATTCCGAGAAAGACAATTATGACTAAATTCCATGACATCGTCGCGATTAAATCGTAATGTCATCATTTTATTTGTATCAAGTTTCATTTTGTCCGCTGCTGTTAATAAAAATTTGTCGGAATCACCTAATGTTATCATAACGTCAATAAAATAAAAATTATGTCCCAATAAACAAGCTCGAATTGCCTCAGATAATTCTTTGCGATTTAATATATTAACTCGCCGATGATATTTTATTTCTCCGAACATCTTATTATTTATCAGTTAGATAAAAGATTATTATAATAATGAGCTTGATTGAGAGACTGGCTGAGCTATATTCGGGAGATTTTGTTTCAGTTTCTAATGTTACATCAGAAAATATTATTAGTGATAGATTTGCTGATTATACTGAAAAAGATATTTTGTATAACCACGACGATGAAGAAGATGATGTTGTTGTTAGTAAAAAAAATTTAAGCAGACCAACAACTGGGCGATATGATGTTAAGGACCATATTGCTAAAAAAAATAATAAAATTTAATTTTACTGTTGCCGAGCATCAAATATTTTGGCAGCTTATAAAACCTTTTTAAATGTAAAAATACCTGGACAACAAAGAAATATAAAATACGATTATATTTTTGTTAAAATATTTAATTTAATGCCAGTTGATGATGCGAGAAAATCACATTTAATTTCTTTATGCAAACCAGTAAAATGTAAGTCAGTACTAATAAAATATGAAGAAATTTATAATAATATTATTCTGTCGATGAGATCGCAGTCGATGAAATCGACTTAGTTGGTACCCAACTATTAAATTTATCGCTATATCCACGCCATTTGATCAAACTTTTGTTGCCACGCTTTTTAATAACTTTTTCAACATCTTGTTCTGTTTTCTGAAGTTCTTGCTCGTAAAAACTGCCAGTTATAAGCGCACCTAATAAATCTTTCAGCGAGTATGTAACTGGCATTGTTAAAAGTACTTTATCAACAACAAATACTTCTTCGCTCCAGTTATGAGTATATCCTTTATCAAATGTTTTTTTTTGTGTCAAAGAAATTCTCACTTTATCGCCAACTTTAAATTTGTGTCGTCGGTACATGTTTTCATTTGCTAGTATTGGATTTGAAATCGCGTCGTTTGGCGACATTTTCCTTTTGCCTAGCGAAAGGGATCTGTGTTTCGTGTTATTATACTCAGTAACAATTTTCTGTAAATGGTCAATATATTTATTCGTGTTTTTAGCTGTCAAATACTTATGGATTTTTTCGTTTAGTGTGCGATTAAATCGCTCGACAATCACGCTTTTTCCCTCGTTTCCTGTAACATATTTTTTAATGTTATTTTGCTCTAAAAACTGCTCGAATTTTTTATTAAAAAACTCCGCTCCATGATCAGTCCAGATTCTGTTTGGTTTTCTTTCTGTAGTTGTTATCATTTGTTTTGGCGCATCAGTCATCGATTTCCCTGTTTTATCCGAAACTGGTATACTAAACGCGTGTTTGCTAAAAACATCTACAACATTAAAAAGATATCTTTTTGGAGCGCCATCAGCGCCAATATTAAATTGAGCTAGATTTGACATATCAACTAAATCTATCGCCCAGATGTCATCAACGGCATTAGCGACAACTTTACGTCGCGGAAACTTTTTTTTAGGTCTGTGTAGTTCTACGGCAAGATCATCATATAATTCTCTACCGAGACCAAGTTTATATTTTGCTCCAATAAAACCCTGGACCAGCCTTCGGTCAACACGTTCTCGCATATTTACAGGTTTCATTCACGAAGTTCGTCTAACATTACTTTATCGCAGCTGTGTTTATTTTGATTGCTGTCTGGAAATTCAATATCTCTATAGCAGATATCATGACGCATTGCTATTGCATCAACTTGATTGTAAGGCTCTTGTCCTGGCAGCGGATTATCGTTTTCATCAAGTTGTTCATCAAGAGGATTCCATGGACCTGTATATTTGTGGCCTGGCAACGTCCAACCGCCTTTTGGTCTCGGCAATTTGCCAATTAATTTATGTATATCTATACCTGTTCCAATTATTTCTCTGTTTTTGCATTTCTTGCAATATGTAACAATTTTATTTTGCTCGAGACATAAATCTCTATCGCAATCGCAGCCCCATGTCATTATTTATTTAGTCGTCTACTAAAATAATATCCCTTATAATGTCAGGAGGGTAACCCGCTCCGCTTGTTTTTGGCAAAAACATACTTTTTTTCTTCCGCAGATTGCGCAAATACTTTTCAGTATTATTCTATTATTTTTTATTTTTTCTGGTTTTTTTTGGTCTTTATTTTCTGGTTTAGTTTTACATTTAAGACAATATGTTGACATTGTTATATTTGTAATTTAGATCAAATTAATTGCAATCTTTAGGTAGCTTTACAAAAATTAAATGCAATCTCATCATTAGCGTGAGAAGGTCTTGTATCAAATTGCAAAATGAACTTTAAAAAATCTGGATTTTTTGTCATCTGTTTGATGAACATTACGCAATAATATCCACAAGCGGAAGTTCCAACTGGTTGAATTTGATTAGACGAATAATTTATTATCTTCGCAGGAGACTTTGTCTCCTGCATTCTGCTCATATATTTTTTTACTGCGTCACTTGGTGGAATTCCGAACGAGTCAAAATAATTGTTATCATAAACAGCTACCCAATGTGTGCCAGATCCGTCATTGAAATCCTGTATATTTATAACACACGATGGTGTCGCTTGCGCTGGAATCGCCATAAGTTCATCTTTGGAGTAAACTCCACTGAAATGTTTTACATTTTTTAGTTTGTCAAGTATCTCAAAATTACTTAACGCAGCCTTGTTCCTGGCAACATTAATCCTCGTCCTCGTCCTAACAGACCTGGCAATAGACTTCCTGCCAATCCCGCTAGTAACGGGGCTATTGGAAGAAATCCACCTTTTCGCTGTCGTGTCTTTTTTTTTCGTCGTTGTCTTTATTTTCGTTGCTGTTATTCGTTTTGGCATTATATTTATCAGTCAGATAAAATTATTGCCATCGATTACTCATACAAAAATTTTCTTTATACCACTACCTTTCACTGCCTTTTCCGCTGCGCCAGATACTGCCCCAGACGCTGCTGCTAATCCTAATGTACCTAACACTGGCAAGATTTTAGGTAGTAATGTACTGGCTATCACAGATAATGCCGGACCGAAGAAACCGCCATCCACCGCAATGCGGTGGGCCATTGCAGTTATTTGTGCAGCACTTAAATTTAAAACAAAAGGTTTTTTGCGATCGTATTTATTTACTTGTTTTTTTGGTTAACAACAATTTTGTTAAAGCACCTGCTTGGGTGTGAGAGACGGAGTCTCTTGGGTTGACCTTTAATGATACTTGCCTCCGTTTTGCAACAGCAGCTGCTAATTTTTTAACTTGACCATCAGTCAAATGTATTTCTTTTACAATATATTTTGTCATCTTATATAACGATTACAGATTAAACTTGGACTGTCATTTTACCTCCAACAGAGTCAATTGTAACAAATCTATCGCTTATTACTAACGCATACACGTTTAACTGCGATGCTGGAGCTGCTCCTAGTGTCCAAGTAATTTCAATATCAGCTGTGCTGTCTACAGCTCGCTCGCTATGTTTACTAACATCAAAATAAAATATTGGATAAAGTGTACGAAATTCCTCTACTGATATCTGAGATCCATCTCCAACATCTTGATATTTTTGCACTGCATCGAGCAGGTACATGTACGGTCTAGTAATGTTTTTATTAGCGTCATCTGCAAAATTACATTCTATCGCTCGCTCCGGATATTGTTTTGAATTTATTCTAGCATACATTCGTCTAACATCAGCATTATCAAATATCGCATCATTTTGTAGTTGGCTATTGCGTTGATCTTGTCTCTGAAATACAACAAATAATTGCCGTGGTTTTTGTTCACTTGGTGTTGTTGTAACTCGCCATGTGTAGTCTGTGGTATTCGGAACTGCTGTTTGATATATTCTATGTTGCTGAAAATAAATTCTGTTTGTGTGTTTTTCCAGCATATTATTTAATTCCGCCATTTTAGTGATAGTCGGAGTTATTCTTGGCATCCATAATGCAAGTTTGTTTATGACAAATTGTACATCAACCCCACCTAACCTAAATAGGCAGTCGTTTTGATCTGATCGATCTAAAATAAGCGTATGTTTAACTCCACGAAATACTTTATAATAGTCCCTACAAAAGCCAAATATTGTAGTTAGTGGCAGTATCATTGTAATTTGACGTGATTCTGCTGCAAGTGTCTTTCTCTTAGCATAACCATCATTGTAACGTACATTTCTTACGCCAATTGTGTTATTAACTAAATCTAACATTACGATAGCAGTCGCAGCTGCAGCTGGTGGGGTTATACTTAAATTATTACAAGCAGCAGTAAGCGAGACTCTTACAACGTCTACATTAGCGTCTGCAGCTGGTGCGGCTATACCTAATGCGGCCGCATTAACAATAAGAAAAGCTCTTACAATTATGAGATCTGCGGCAGCATCAGCTCCGTGTAATAAAACACCTTTCGAGAAAAGTTCGGTTGATTCAGCTAAACCAGCTCCAGTATCTTTAAACCACATCATATTAGTTGCAGTTGATCTGGAGTAATCGTCGAAAAATGAAATAATATTTAAGATTGTACTTGCAACTTGTAAGTGATTTGAAATATCTTCGACAGTTTGATTGGCCAGCTGATATTTAGCACTTTTAAATAAACACCAACCGTCATTTATAAGAGCTACTTCTACTCCAGCTGCAATTGCGACAGGTGGAACAGCCACTATCATAATCTGACCACGAACTTCCAACATTGCTTTATGAGGCAGTAGAAATACGTCATCGTCTCGAGTATTAAATGTTCTTTGGCCAGCCTTATTAGGTTCGTTAGAATTTTCATCAAGATATTCAACATACTCAAATTCTGTTACTGTATCGTCTGTGTCATAAATTTCTGCTAAATCGAGATAATTTTTTACAGATATTTTTTTTATTTATTTAGGTTATACAAAATTTTGTCATCAATGATAGCGAAGCTATTGCGGCGCTGTTACTTTAGATATTAATTTTTGTATAATTTGTTCTCCTCGTGGCGATAAAAGTTTTTTGTTGTTGTTATCATTGCGCGTTGAGTTTCTTTTGTTGGTGCTATTTCTGAAATAGCTTGTTTGATTGTCGGTATACCACGTTGCGGTAATCCGCTTTGCGGTGCGCCTTTTATTTTATCAGCTATTTTTTGCCCCACAGCAGTTCCAGCAGCAGATGCAGCTCCAGTTGCAAAAGCTTTTGATGCGTCAAGTGCAATTGGTGCAACTTTATGAGCTACTCCTGCAATATTTTTCATAATTTTAGCAAACATATTTCCCAAAAATCCTCCTACTATTTTTCTTCTATAAACCTTTTTCTGTTTCATTATATCTGAGGTTGTATAATTTTGTTGTCAAATCTTTCAGAAAATATGTTTACTATTGCTCGCGCCTACGCAACGCACCTACGCAACGCGTAGGTGTAAATAATAAGTAACAATTTCATTATTGAAATCTAACTGTCTTCCTGATTGATCTGTCAACTGCATATTTACTTCTGTTATTTGATTTTCAACGTTTATCGGATAATAAATAACTTTACAAGGAATAATTTGCATGAGATAACCAGGTGGAACGTCTGGTGAAAAACTGTATATCGTTTGACCTTTGCTGCCTTCAGCTGGATAAGAACCAGATGCGATGGAGCAATTTATTAGTATTGTGTTTACTTCAGTTATATTTATTGGCTTTTCACCTTCATATATAACAGGTACATCAATATCATAAAAAACGTAAGTTTTACGTTCAAATCCTAATAATGGTCCAATAGTTTTTTGCGAATGAAAACTAATTCCTATATTTTTTATTTTCATTCTTGCGCGTAATGTATTATAATTTGGTTCCAACTCAAAAACGTCAAATTCTTTATAAAATTCTTTTGTTTCTTCATTACCTTTTGTTTTTATTGTTTCTTTTATTAGTTCTTTTATTATTTTATTTAGATCAGTAATATTATAAGCTCCTTGTGGAATATAAATTAATTCAATTATTGAGAAATAATTAGGATAATAAAAAACTCTAGTCATTAATACAAATTCATCATTTACTCCAGCTTTCACATTAGCTATAGAATTCCAACAAGTGCAAGAAATAAGTCCAATTTCATATTGTTTTTTATTATCTAGTTTTATTGGTGGAATATACTTTACTGAAACATTTGCGCTATCATTTTTATGGCTAGAATCCAATAATAATGTTGTTGACATTTTTTATAAAAATCTTAGATAAAAAAAACATTTTATTTAATTCTAAAGTTTGTCTGAGCGTGATAAAACACTAATATTATTTATTTATTAAAATCAGTGAATTTGTTAGAGTTTCTCTGTTTTATTTTCTAACGCGCCTATGCAACGCGCCTACGCAACGCGTAGGTGTAAATAATAAGTAACAATTTCATTATTAAAATCTAACTGTCTTCCAGACTGATCTGTCAACTGCATATTTACTTCTGTTATTCGATTTTCAACATTTAGCGGATAATAAATAATATGACGTGGACTAATTTGCATAAGAGATCCTGGTGGAACTTCTGGTGAAAAACTGTATATCGTTTGTCCTTTACTACCTTTAGCTGAATAAGAACCAGATGCGATGGAGCAATTTATCAGTATTGTGTTTACTTCAGTTATATTTACTGGCAGTTGGCCGTCATACGTTTCGGGATTATCACGATCAAGAGCAGAATATACATAATTATAAAATCCTATCAGTGGTGCGATACTTGTTTGCGATACAAGACTAACTGTTATATCTTTTAATTTCATTCTTGCGCGTAACGTATTATAATTTGGTGTAAGCTCAAAATTATCAGCTATATCTTTATTTTTTGCTATAAGTTCTTTTACTATTTTATTTAGATCAGTAATATTATAGGCTCCTTGTGGATTTTTAATTGTTTTCCACGCGATAAATGGTGGAGTACGTATAGGAACACTAAATGAAAATTCATCGTTTACTCCAGTTTTTACGTTAGCCATAGCATTCCAACAAGTGCAGGAAATTAACCCAATTTCATATTGTTTTTCGCGATCTAGTTCTATTGGCGGAATGTACTTCACTGAAAAATTTGCGCTATCTTTATCAGATTGGCTAGAGTCTAGTAATAGTGTTGCTGACATTTATTATCATATTTTTATAAAATTAAGTCGCCTTGATCTGATATCAAATCACCGCGATTAAGTCGCGGTGTAAAGTTTCGTATTCGTCAGGTGTTAATAAATTTTCCTATCTCAAATTATCAAGTATGTCAATAATTTCATTATCAATTTCAGCACCAACATTTCCAGCTTCTTTTGATGATATCAATAGCATTAATCTGCCAATCATTTCAATAACTGATGAAAATATTCCAACTTCAGTTCCTTTTTTTTCAGCTAACCTTCTATCAAGTTCTTTATAGTCATCAACCAATCGACTTAATTCAGTTTGTCTTTCAATAGGATCCATATCCCTTGGAACAACTTTATCAGCTTTCATACGTTTTTCATCTAGATATTTTGCCTCGGTACTCAATTTATGGTTAGTATTTTCGTATCGGTTTTCTTTTATTCTATTAATAACTTTGATATAGAGATCAGCAATAATCCAGTGTCGATATCTATTAATACTGCTGTGGTAGTTTTCATTTTCTAGTTTTACATCGTTAAGATGCATCTTACGTTCTTCTTTTATTTTTTCTAGCTCTTTAATTTTTTCTTCAGATTTGTAATCATCTTTTTTAACATCTCGTACTCTCACAGCTTTAAAACCATATTTTTCATCAAAATTTTTATACTCATTATCTGTTATTTTACCATTTATATTTTCTAAATTAGTGTTAAATCTTTCTTTTTCTTGAACATCTAATCCATGTTCTTTTTTCCATGCTTCTTTGTTAGCTTTTTCTTCTTCTCTCTCTCTTCTAAGTTCTTCTTCTTCTTGTTCTAGCTTTCTCTCTCTCTTTATTCTAAGTTCTTCTTCTTTTTCTAACTTTCTCTCAATCGGTCCAACTATTGTACGAGTTGCTAATCTTTGTTCAAGTGCTAGTGGATCATTCATTAGCCGATCTATTTCAGCTTGTCTTGCAACAGGATTAACTATATGCGCTACAAGTACCTCAACTAATCTTTTTCTCTCCGCATCAGATCTCTCAATAATTCTTCCAGCAGCTGCTTCTTGTTGTTCTTTAACTAGTCCAAGTAAACCTTTTTCCTGTAGTCGCTTAAGTTCTTCTTCTGGTACTGGTTCAGTTTCAGGTTGTTTTCCAAGTAAAGCTTCAGTAACTGGTTTGAGAACGGCAGCTGTTGTTTCTGCTGCAACTACTTGGCCACGTCGTGCTTGCTGTACTAGCTGTTTAAATTTTGCCTGAGATTGCGCAAGTTTTTTTAGATCTTCTATATGTTTTCTGTACTTTGCTTGTCATTCCATTAATTATATACTATTTTGTATAAAAATTACTGTAGATATTTTTCAATACAACATCGAAACATTTTACTCGTATCATTTGTTAATTTATCAAACAAAAAAAGTCGTATTTATTTGCCGTTGCTTGATGATATAGTTCAATAAATTTATCTTTTGTTACATCACCACATTGCTCGTTCGCGATATTTCTTACATCGACATTGTCAAGTCCTGGAAATAGTATAAAACAACCAGTATTTCGCTTAATAAAGCTATCAACATTATAAAAACCCTGAGCGAGATAAATAGAATTACATTTCTTATTTCGCGACAGTGAAAAATACGATCTGATTTTATTCATTTCCTCATTGTTTAGCGGAATATCATCAAAAACAACTATCTTGTGTTCGGACGAATCAAGTTGATTAACTGGAATAAGTTCTTCTGATAATAATAAAATCTTCGCCAGCTTCAAGATCATCGCGAAGTTTGTCATTATAATTGTTAAGTAGCTCGTACTTATCCTGCTGCGGGTTAATCGTGTAAATATAAACGCGATCGTAGTTAAAATTATCTCCGAGAAGCAAATTCATAAGCAAGTTTGTTTTTCCCGATCCGGTTCTCCCAACGATAAGATAATGACAATCTGGAAGTTCATTGTTATGTTTATGTTTCACCAAACGTTCTGTATCAAAATTTAATATAGACGATTTTGCGATTACTATTATATAATTTTATGCTATATAATTTTTGTCAAACGATAAATAAATAATGAGTTTTTATTCAAAATTTGGAACATTAGTAGGAGATTCAACAGCTGAAAGTACAACAGACGGCAAGGCTGATTTATCAGGCTATCTAAAAAAATCCGGCGACACAATGACGGGAAACTTGTTTATGTCAAATCAACGAGTGTTGGAGTTAGAAACAGATTATCCACCAATAAATGTCGTTAATACACAAGCCGTTAGTTATGCACAACTTAAATTAGTCGACAATAGTAAACTAGATAAATCTGGTGGAACTTTAAGCGGTAACTTAGATATATCAGGAAAAAAAATTATAAATTTGGAGACCGGATATCTGCCAGCAAACTTAAATCAAATTCAAGCGGTAAGTTATTTGCAGTTAAAGTATGTTGATGATAACAAACTTGATAAAATAGGAGGGACAGTTACAGGTAATATTATCATGTCGGGAAAAAAAATTACATACCTTGGAGACCCAACTGTAGAATCAGACGCAGCAACAAAAAAATATGTCGACGATCAAGAATCTAAGTATGTGTTAGTTAATGGTGGTATAATGCGCGCATTCTTCAACATGAATAATAATGGTATTAATAATCTTAGAACACCAGAAACAGATTTCGACGCAGCAACAAAGAAATACGTCGACGATAGCGATATTAAAATCGCTAGTGATCAAGTAACGGCAATAAAAACAGTTAATGATGGAATTAACGCATTTAAAACTGATTTTTCCAATCACGTACAAACGTTCCTGAATTTTCGTAGAAATATAAACAGATCTATTAATGAATTTTTTGGAACTCCACCAATCGTTGATATTAAACTCTCTGACATTAATACAAAACTAAACGACATTATTAATGGAATACCTAATATCATTGAAAAAACAAATCTAATAACAGAGTTACTTACTAAAATCCTTCACAAGCAGATCATCAATGTGGTATACACAGTAGCATCAGGATCATCAACATGGACACCGCAAAATAACACTATCAAACATACCGCGGAAGTCACTGGTGTATATAGGTTGTCCATATTTAGCAGTGAAAAATTTAGTATATTTACCACATATCTGTGGCGTCATTCAAGCAATGTTTTTTCTGGAACTGTATCAGTAGTGTTAAATAAAGATACTGAAGAAACGTTTATGCTGGTAGCTGATAAAAAAATAACTGAAGTGTCTTACTGGTGGTGTTTGGAATTTGTAGCTGAAACACCACAATTAATTTAATTATAATAAATCAAACCCAGAGACTGGCATTATTGTATAAAATATGTAAACAAATATTATATAATGAAAAAAAATATAGTCGATTTTAATCATATTTCAGAAAACATTCCAAAACAAGATGTGGATGCCTTAATGCAATATTATAAATATTATCATAAAAAACTTTGGTGTATAAAAAAATGTTACAAATACTATACCAAAATACTTCGAGTAATATCATATTTACCGTTGTTAATGACTAGCTCTGGTATAATTTCAAGTGGCGCATCATTAAACCCGTTTTTGTTAATAATATCTGGTGTCGGTGTTTCTCTTGCAACAGCTTGTAAAAAAATTGAGCCTCGACTCGCGACTAAAAAAAGTGCTTGCAAAACAGCAAGTATCACCTATAAAAAATTACTTGATCAGATACGATCTTACTTGCGGGGGTATAAAATATGATATAGACGATTTAATACGCGAGTTTTGTATCATTGACAGTATGTTAACAGATATTCTGCCAATGAGAGTTAGCAGATATGAAAAAGATTATAATAAAATATGGGTTACAACAGTAGATGTTTAATTTTGTATAGCTTTAGAAATATCGTTATCAAATAAAATATCAACCATATTATCAATAAATGTCATCACATCATCTGCCCAACCCGCTATTCTCACATCATTTTCAGCCGCAATAACCAAACTGACCCATATTTTGGCGATATATGATATCCAACTTTTTTAATACAATCGCTTATTATTTTATTTTATACCGGTATAACCTGAGGCTGATTTGATGAATTAAATCTCTTACAAAATCTGTTTGTCAGATCAAATCCAACATGTCGGATTGATTATTGATGGATATATATAATATTTCATTTGTTTAATATGACATTTTGTCTAAAACTATAAAAATAATTTCTAGAGTGTAATAGTAGTATAAGTAATTGAGTGTTTCTATCTCAGAGACCCCCTACCCCGACAAAACAAATTTTTGTCAGAAATATGTTAGAAAAGTCTATCATATAAAAGTTATCATTTTAAGCTAAAAACGGCTGCTGACAAAAATGTTAACGTATAACGTTTTGGGAGGGGTAGGGGGTCTCTGAAATAGAAACCTCAAATTACTTATACTACTGTGGTTTCCCACTGGGAAAAGAAACGTGCAGTGTGTAAACAGTAGAGGTGACATTCAGTAAGTTTTGTGATGCCTATAAAATTGAGAATGGATTTTTATTTTTTTTTCCTCAACTAAAATACAGTATATATTTTGAGTGCCCCTCTTTAAGACAATGAATATTTAAGCCTGACACCGATTCAAAAACTTATAACATTCAATATTTAATCCTGGTACGAACTGCAAAACTGATAACATTAATGATTTTTGTCTGGCACAGATTGACAAATGATAACATTCAATATTTAAGCCTGTTACCGATTTAAAAAAAAAAAAAATGATAACTTTCAATATTTAAACCTGGCACTGATTGAAAAACTGAAAACAAAGTTAAGGTTTTACCCTAAACAGGATCATGAAAACAAAACGCTTCTATTTTGATTTCGCAGAGTTGTGACCTCCTTTTAGAAATAAATTTTTCGGTGGATAGGGACTGTCACCTTTGCTCAGCCCGGCTATCAACAAGTGTATAAACTAAGGTATTATTACAGCGTTTGATGTCTAAACATTGCCACAGGTTGGGGTAATCCTTTATGCAAGGTTATCGTGACCGCAAGCCAGATTATAGTTCGTACCAGATAGACAAAGGCTTGTAGTATTTACACCTAGGTGTTAAGTATTTGTTCAGAGATCACAGGAAGCCCGCAGGGTGAACGGGGCGTGTTCTCATCCGTCCCCCACGTGGACAGACAGCAAGAGGACATTGATTGGATCAGTTCACAGCGACATCCAATCGGAATTAAGATAGAGGGTGTGATTACAACTTAGATTCGAATTATAACTTCAAACTCGCAAGCAAAATAGTTAGTAGATGCCCAGACAGATCGCTGTGCAAATAGGGTTACTCCGAGGAGCCACTCGTAATTTAGCGATAAAACTTAGAAACAGATTCTAAGAGAAGAATAGCTTCGAAAGGAAGTATTTTTTGGGGGGGGACAGAACTTCCGGTTCAGTGAGTCCCGAGTCTCTAAGAGGGGAGACGGAAGTGAGACTGGCAGAGTAGTCGGAATCGATAAGAGTCTAGTCGGAGGAGAGAAGGTGTATAGAAGGCGGAGGAGGAGGAAAAGTAGTCTAGAGGAGAAGTGGAGGAGGAGGAGAAGGAGTATAGAGAAGTCGAGGAGGAGGAGTATAGAGAAGTCGAGGAGGAGGAGGAGGAGAAGGAATTTGGAGGAAGTCGGGGAGGAAGAGTTGGAATTAGGAGATAGGAGAGAAGAATACACAGATGAGTAGAATACAAGGACAGGTGGAAATCTCTCCAGTTGTATTCCAAATAAATTCCAATACTGAATGTATTTATATGCCTGTAGTTTCGAACGTGCTAATGTGCCAATGGCCTGGAGTCGTTTGATGAATCGCAATAATATAATCCAAAATGTCCTTCTCTGAATTCACTCTAATTCCAAATTAAGAAACATTGAAGGATGTCAACAAGTTTGGGAACTTCCAAGTGAAAAATTATGTCCATGACTCAGATTCAAATAAATATGTTTGCCTCCAAATATAATGATCTGAATATTTGACCAACACTCATAGAGATATATTAGCTATTAAACATGTTGTTTACAAAATAAATGTCTCCGGTCAGGTACACCATGACCTTGATTTTGGACAAAATCAAGTACAAAATACAGATGTACATAACATGAAAAGACAACAAAAATTTCAAATTAAATATACATAACATTTTTGTCTCTTATTCTTCTTCAAATTAAATATACATAACATTTTTGTGTTATATTCTTCTTCAAATTAAATATACATAACATTTTTGTCTTATAATCTTCTTCAAATTAAATATATATAACATTTTTGTGTTATATTCTTCTTCTTCTAATATGGATTCATTAATTGTCCATAGACCTAGCCCACATTTGTTTCTCTCACTTTTTAAAACTACACTTATTGCTTTATAATCACATTATTCTCCTTTCTCTATATGATATTTTTCTATAGTTTTCATAAATAATTCGGGAGTATAAAACTTTATCCAAACGACTACTTTGATTATCTCCATACTTAAAAGTGTATTCAGCTTTATCTTTGTTTAATTTTCTATACAGGTCCATTATCTTGTTGCTTTTAATAAAATTTCTGACTGGCACTTTTATGTTTAATATCTTTGTGTATTAGGCCCTTACTTCTATGTTTATCCTATTCTACCCAGACCAAGTCCACTCCATTCATTAATTATTTCCTATTATTAACGTTTCCATCCAGTACATTATGCAGCCAATTTATTTATGATTTTTTTTTCTTTTATCATATTTAGAAGGCACGTATACATTAATTATGGATACATTTTATATGTATTAATTTATCTTTAACATATTTATTTGTTATAATGTTCTCTCATGGTAGCTTATGTTCTAATTTTGAAACTCCAGCATGAATTGTGTTTTTACTAATCTTGCATCTAACGATTCGATTTATTTGTAATTCGAGTTCATTTTCTAGTTTTTCCTCTGAAAAGTGTGTTTCTCGTAGGAGTTTTATGTCCTACATTTTAATGATCTAGCAGCAAAGAGGGTGAACAGACCACTTGGTTGAATTGTCTTTGTTTGAAAAATAAAAGTTCCTACAAAAGCTGAAAATACAAGATCAGTAACGCTAAAACAAAAACCTCAAACCGACCGAGATTTCTCTAATTGGGTTAGCTCATTTTGTTACTTTATCTTTGACGTTTGTTTTCATTTATGGTGTACTTGTTTTCGTACCCGGACACTCACTATTTGTCGTCACCCTCTCTGCTGCTGTAAATTAAATCATCGTTATATCAATAATGGAATCTCATACAGCTAGATTAGCTCGAGAGCGACTAGAGGCAATTAAGAAATATATCCCCGTCCGTGATTCTGTCAAATAAAAATTACAAGCGCGTCAGGAGTCTCAGGTGGAATTTGTAGATGGTGCAGAACAATTATTTAAACCAATTGTCGAACCAACAAAGAAAATTGTTATAGCAACTGAGGCAACACAAAAAGCTCTTAAAACATTACCTGTTGATATTGCTGGCCGTATTCAAGCAGCTCAATCACCACCCGTTCAACCTCCTCAACCACCACCTGAAGAACGGCCACAACCTCAGCCAAGAATCAGAACTTATATAGCAGATAAATTTACGGAGGAAGATATTGCCGTTATCAAGGACCAAAACCAAATACTTGATATTGCCGCGTTTGGATAATGCGATGGAGATAAGTATGTAAAACCAAAATATGTTAAAACTCTAAAAGCTGCCGGTTGGATTAGGGATGTATATCGCATCGCTACTGATACTCCGCAGATCAGATCTGAGGAAGATGTTGGAAATTTTAATATTTTTATTAAGAAAGCAAATGGGCATATTAAATGAGTAATACAAGGAAGTAGGCAAAGAGAAGAAGAAATGAAGCAGAAACTTGAAGAAGCTAAACAATCAAGGAAACAAAATGAAAACAAATGAAGTCGAAACTTGAAGAGGTTGAACGAACAAAGAAACAAAAAGAAGAGGAAGATTTGGAATCTGAAGAAATCAGACGAAGGAGGGAATCACGTTCACCAAGTAAGAAAGAAACAACTGGAAGCGGTCTTGTTGCTCGAGGAAGTGGTCTTATTACTCCATGTCCAAATAACGTCCTTGCCGATGTTGAACGACTAGAAATTCTGATTAGCGGAAAACGAGCCGGTAATAATTCCCCAGAAATCATCAGTGAAGCAGCTGCTATTTGTCAGAGATTATTTACAGGAGGTATCATGGATGTTAATGTGTATCGGTCCCTCTTTAATGAAATCGCTGATAATTATTTCAGTGATTAAAGAAACGATATAAAATAAGATGATCATACATAATGCTCAAAGCGGACCTGTAATGGTCAGGGTGATAAATTCGAGATTACTAACCTATAAAGCAATCTACGGTGATGGACTTGGTGACGTTGTTCAGGGTCTATTTAGAAGGATAGCCCCAAAAGCAATACCGATTAAAAAGCAACTGGGAATGAAAGCTATTGACGTTGTTCGTGAAAAAGGTATTGGTGCTGTTGGTGATGTTGCCAGCAAAGCATTCTCAGCAATCAAGGATAGACTAGCACGATTAATACGACGAAAACCTCAGCCAGTAAAATTACTAAGCATTGAAGTGATGCCTGCAAACGTTAGTAAAATAATAAATCAAGCTGCTAATAAAAAATTAGTTTAAACGTGTATCTGATCCAGCATTTGACATGGATGCGCCAGTACTCAAAGATGAGTCTGTGCGCAATTATCAGTATTATTCTTAAGACGCACGACAGCCAAATCAGCGTGGGCGAATTGAGCTGCAAGTTCAGGATACAAGTAGATATTTTTTACCTGCTGAAGCAATTATTGAAGTAGAAGGTGAGATCTTAAAAACAGATAATACTGAATATGACGCTGGTGTTAGTGTTAGTTTTGTTAATAATGGCATTATGGCGTTGTTTGACAGCGCTACGTACATGATTGATGGAAAAAATATTGAATCGATTCAAAGAGATGTTGACGTTGCCACAACGATACTTGGCCTTGCAAGATACAGCGACGATTATTCAAGATCAGCTGGTCCATCAATGATGCTTGTAAAGGATACTTCTGATTTTCTTGAGTACCGACAATATGAAATGGGATGAACAAGAAACTTTGCCAGAAACGCCAACGCGGATGTGCAAAACATGATTATTAATGTTGATGTAGATTTTAATTTAGGATTTAGAGCACGTCGAAAGATGGAAGTAGAAGATTTTCATGTGTAATTCCACTGTCTCATATCTTTGGATTTTATAGAAATGTCAGAAAGGTTATTTTCGGAGCCAAGTATACAGTTGTACTTGTGCGAAAAGCTACAGACGATAATGCAATATGGCGACCTGCTGGTGATGTAGGTAAAGTAATAATAACAAAACTTTCGTTGTGGATACCAGTAATGACTCCAACAATACCTGAAGAAGAACGTTTACTTTCTTTTATGAGTCAAGGTGGTAAATCAATGTTATCATGGTTGACGATCACCACAGATAGTGTTCAAAGTACAATCAATGGTTTATTTACGTGGCAGATAGCATCACAGCAAGGTGTTTTTGTACTGCGGCATATATTTGTTGCTTTCCAGGATGCTGCACGAGTGAACTCACAAACACAAAGTATAATGATCTTTGACAAACTTGGTGTTTCTGAGGTTTCGCTGAGAATAAATGGACATCAAGAACCATCTGAGGATATATTATTACATTTTGATCAACATCATGTAGCACGTGCATATCATCGTTTAATGTCATTTATGGGACATGAACAAAATGTTGATTCTGGTTTACAAATATCACAGCTAGATTTTACAACTCTGTATCCGATCTATTATTTTTCTCTGGAACACTTGGATTTATTTAGGCAATTTGTCGTTGATATACACTTTCGAGCTCGTGTGACAAGAGGAGCTATTGCTAATTACAGAACAATCGCTGTTATACTCTCAGACAAAACAATGCTGCTTGAAGGCGTTGGCGGATGAATGAGAGTCATTGATGCCCCAGTCGAAAACATATAAATGTTTTCCAAACATGTAATTAGATCACTCATGATAATTATAATGTCATATCATCATGTTAGTGTCAGTCTGACTCCTGGTCAGATTAAAAAACTACAATCAGTATCAAAAGAGAAATGTGGAATAAAAATATTATTAAAAAAAGAACAAATCCAAGGTGGTCCGAATAAACTATCATTGTCAGAACGTCAACTCAGGCACTTCAATGAAGCCAAACGATCAAAGACCGGTATACGACTTAATCTTTCTGTGAGTGCTATTAAAGACATAGCTAAGACGGGTGCCATTAAAGACATAGCTAAGAGGGGTAGTATATTTCCACTTCTCGCAGCTATACCAGCGTTGATAGCCACTGCAGCCCCAGCTGTTGCAAAAGCAGCTGCACTTGGTGCTGTTGGAACTGCTGCTGGAATGGCATTAAAGAAATCAACAGGTCACGGAATAAACCCCCCCCCCCCAAAAAAAAGGGAAAGGGTCTAACACTGCCAGGAACTCTCCATTCGTGGTACGGAAAAGGTCTAACACTGCCAGGGACACTTCGTTGATTCTTCCTATGTCCAATTTTGATTTACTTGATGCTGCTGAGCGATTAAATATAAAAAATTTCAGAGGTGTTTTTATGCGTGATCAGTTACCGCACAAACCAAACAATGTTGAAACTGGTATCATTAATCTCGATGGAAGTTCAGGACCTGGTACTCACTGGGTTGCTCCACGTGGAATTATTTATTTCGATTCGTATGGACTGGCACCACCAAAAGAATTTTTAAAATATGTTAGCAACATGCAAAATATTCCAATCTGGTATTCAGCATTACCAACACATACAATAACTGATCCGCCAATATGTGGCCGTGAAGTACTCGCTGTACTCGACGCTGTGTCAAGGTCCCTAATGCCACCTCATAAAGTCGTGCACGAGTATACCACGTTGTCCAACATTTTAAACAGATCTTAAAGTATAATGGTTGATATTTATGGAAGATTCTCTACCAGTGCTTTCACTGGCAAAAAAAAAGATGATGTCGATTTATCGAAGTATGCTACCAGAGATGATCTTGTTGATATTATGAACTTATCTGGAGTTGACTGGGATGATGTTGTTCTAATTCAGGATAAATACTGTGTTTTAAAGACCAGTAATATTATGTGGATCGACATAATTCGTACAGTTCTCGATGCTACCACGGATAATATTCCAGTATTTACTGACGGTGGAAGAATCAGAGATTCAGGCGTATCAATTGCAACTATCAGAATTGAAATAATAAAAAGTGTTGCTGATCGTTTACGATCCACCGGTAATACAATGGCAGATAAACTCAACATGCATAGAAATAAAATAGTTGTTTTAAGAGAACCAACACGTGATGAAAATGCCGCAACAAATAAATATGTAGATGATAAAGATACTACAACCGATGACAAATTAACCACGTTGCAATCTGAATATGACCTTCACGTAAATATGTTTTTAAATGTTCGAAGAAACTTTCGGAAACTTAATAAAACCGCAGATGATTTCTTCGGAACTCCATTCGCTGTCGATATAAAACTTTCTTAAGTTAAAGCAAAACTCGACGACATCATTAGTGGAATTCCTAATATTGTTAATAAATCTCGTTAAAATTCCTCACAAGCAGATCATCAATGTGGTACAGTATCATCGGGATCAGCAACATGGTCACAGCAAAATAACACTATCAAACATACCGCGAAAGTCACTGATGTGTATAGACTGTCCGTAATTAGCGGTGCAAAATGTAGCATATTTACCACATATCTATGACGTCATTCAACCGATAATTTTTCTGGAACTGTGTCTATTGTGTTAAATCAAAAAGTCGAAGAAACGTTTTTACTAGAACCATCTGATAAAAAATTAACCGCAGAGTTTTACTGGTGGTGTCTGGAATTTGTCGCTGAAACACCCCAATTAATTACTTAATAAAAAATATAATGAATCAAAACCCGATCGACGTTCAACATTGCAGATACAATCAAGTATGTGAGTGGCAAACCAAATGGAAAAATATCGTTGATAATTACACAGTAAAAGTAAAAGAAATATCACAGACGTGAAGTTGTCGTTGACATAATTGTGTATTCGGCGTCCGCTGTTATCGCTGAAACCGGCGTATTGCTATGAACAATAACAATGACATCGCCAGCAGTTGTAACAATACTCGGAAAAATTTAGTTTTAATATAATTATTGATGAATACGGCGTTGAATTTTTTTTGTTAACGCAGGAACAGTTAAATGAACTGCAGCGAGAACATGTTGTTACGATTGTGTGTGATAGAGATCAGATTCTGAATTATGCGCATTCTTGTATTGAATTTGATCAGCTTACAAAATGATCTGGTTCTGAATAAATATTATAATCTGATTTTGAAACTAAAAATAAAGGCTAATTTCACAGATTTGATGGGTATATTACCCACAATTATTAAGATTATGGAATAATTTCATCAAATTGTCGGGTGTATTACCCAAATTAAATCAGATTATTAGTCAAGTTCATCAGATTGATGGGTATATTAGCCAAATTAAATCAGATTATTAGTCAAGTTCATCAGATTGATGGGTATATTACCCAAATTAAATCAGATTATTAGTCAAGTTCATCAGATTGATGGGTATATTACCCAAATTAAATCAGATTATTAGTCAAGTTCATCAGATTGATGGGTATATTACCCAAATTAAATCAGATTATTAGTCAAGTTCATCAGATTGATGGGTATATTAGCCAAAATAAATCAGATTATTAGTCAAGTTCATCAGATTGATGGGTATATTACCCAAATTAAATCAGATTATTAGTCAAGTTCATCAGATTGATGGATATATTACCCAAATTAAATCAGATTATTAGTCAGATTCATCAGCAATGATTTTATCGTTGATTTCAGATGCAATACATTTTTTGATTTCATAATGATTTTATCATTATTAATAAATTTTCAGATTAATGGTTAAAATTTCATAGATTTGATGGGTATATTGCCCATAATTTTTCAGATTAATGGTTAATTTCTCAGATTTTCTGGGTATATTACCCATAATTATTAAGATTATTAACCAATTTCATCAAATTGATAGGTATATTGTCCACATTAAATCAGATTATCAAACAATTTCATCAAATTGATGGGTATATTACTCGAATTTATTATGATTTCAGAATTATTTTTCAGATTCAATGATTTTATCATTGTTATTAATATTTATGTTTCAGAATTATTTTTCAGATTTCAGATTTATTTATTAATATTTTTGATTACTGACCCAATGATTTTATTATCGTTATCAGATTTGACTGGAATATTACCCGTAATTATTATGATTATTAACCAATTTCATCAAATTGATGGGTATATTACCCAAATTTATCATGATTCTTAACTAAATTCTTCAGATTATCGACCAAAAATAAAAAATGAATATTTTTTACTACAGTCAGAAATGAATCATCCCCCTTTATAGAATCACTTTCACTTTGTTTAGTTGTTACAATCATTTTCACTTTCACAATTTTTACTACTTTCACCTTCTTTAGCTGTTACCACAATCACGGTGACAGTGTTTTCACAATCACCACAGTCACTGGTAACATAGCTTTTACTTTCGCTTTTACAATCAGACATAATCTTTTTCAACTGCCTTACGCGAGTATTCACAATCTTTTTAATTTCGTATTCGTGAGATAATTCTGATCTAATTTTTTCAATTGCGTGTGCGAGGGAAACAAATAGTTTAACCTGCGTATCTGTAACTATTGCGAAGGATTGCATCATTGCTTGCTGAATTAACTTTATGAATCTATAATCAGCTGGTAATGTATATTTATTTTCAAATTTTCGTTGTTGTAATGATTCAAAATCACAAATAATTTTCTAAGGATTAAGTTCATCAGATATTTTTATACCGTCATGTTGTAATTTTTCAATCGCAGAAACAATAGCATTAATATTTTCATGATTCATTATATAATAAGTATTTACTTAAAATAAAAAATCGTAACTATTAAGGACAGCACAACATATAATAAATAATTATTTAAAATAAAAAAATATTTTACACAACACAACATATATATAATCTTAGTTTAAAGGACTCCACAACCCCATGTGAACTCCTAGATTGCCAAAAGACATTCTAGCAAGTTCAGAGGGTACATATATAATCTTAGCTCTAAGGACTGCACAACATACAATTTTAACTATGTAGCATATATAATCTTAGCTCTATGGACAACACAACATGCAATCAACCCAATAATCAACCCCGGGGAGTGCAAATGGTCACCCACCACGTGGTGACATGGTGGGAGGGTGTACCTTTCTCTGTTGAAGTGAGCAAATGGGTCGCGGACCCCCACTTATTATGGAAAATTGCTATAATCGCCCTCTATCGACAATGTGTCAGTCATGGGAATAGAACTCTAGACCTTGAATATGAGAGTCAGCCGCTCTAGCACTGGACCACCGGATCTCCTTACAGATATATGTTTCAGAAATTATTATGACGTTACCTATGCTGGATGAGCAGGCAACCTACGTGCGACCAGTATACAGCTGAATAAATCACAATTATTGTAAACTGCAGCGTGGATTTATTTCAATTTCCAAACAAATTTCATAAAATATGATGTATAAGATATCTGCATTCGATATTTTACACAAGATGTTAGTCCGGAAGTTAAAGAGTACATGTAGGTCTGTATACCTATTCTCCTGGAAGATCAAATAAATAACTTGTCTGGATTTGCTAAGGTTACCTATACTGGATAAGCAGGCAACCTACACGTGTGATCAGTTATACTGAATAAAATCACAATTATTGTAAACTGTAGTGTATATTTATTTCAATTTCCAAACACACTTCATAATATATACTGTATAAAATATCTGCATTCGATAATCGCACATACATTTTCTGCCTAATACGTCATTCGCGAGATTAAAGTACATGTAAGGCCTGCATAAAACTATGTTACCTGTCTTACAGGTAAGAGCTAAAACTAACTTACCTGGATTTGTAATATTACTCACTTGCAAACGGGGCAACTACTTAATTACTCTACCAGAGAAATCGTTTGCTTGACAGAGTTATCTCCCTTAATCATCTACTATAATAAGGAGATAGTAAAATGTTATTTTTTGGTTAAATTTTTTGGAATACGCCGATTTGTACATTTTATCCGCGACACGTTGTACTGAAGGTGTGACAATATCAAAATATTTTCCAGCTGCATTCATTGATTGAAATATTATCTCTTCGCCAGTCTCCGCGTTCAGGGATTTAACAACCGTTGCTCATTTTTCGTGCATACCAGTACAACCAAACTTGCAATTTTGACTCTTTGTAATAGATTGCAAATTACATTAAGAATTATCACGTTTCCTGCCATTGATGTGATAGATCACAAGTCCATTCATCGATTAATCCATAAAAACATTCGTAGATGAATTTATGTGAGTAATAATTTTTATTCCCCTTAGTATTGAATTTAAGATATCCAGTATTAGTAACAGCACCGACTGGTTTTTCCAGTCGACAGTTCCTGATGACACCATCACAAGGTGCTTCATAATTTTTAATGATGGGAAGTTTCACAAATTCATTTTGTTCCATTTATATAATATTATTTGTCTAAATTATTATTTTGAAAATCTGGCAAGAAAATCTTCAGCGTTTTTTATGGGAGATTCATTGGTATTATTTTTTTTATCATAATATCGTTTTAGCTCTCTGTACTTTTTACTACCACTTTGCACACACAACTGAGTTTCTCCTCTTACACCAACACCACACTTCAAGAACGGTTTTGGTCCTAGACTCCCTCTTCGAGCGCTTTGCATCTGACATCCACAGAATTCATTTACTCAAGTCCTGTTACAAGGAAGTGAAGAACCGATCATGAGCCACTTGCGTTTATTTTTTGCTTCAATCATTATATATATATATATATATATATAT